>JAJSSI010000157.1:21521-49222 GCA_031841125.1 Acanthococcus lagerstroemiae
ATATATAAATATGGCTACCATTACTCCGTCATTTTACTTAGCTACCTTTATGGCTTCCACGTCAAATTCTTCACATAACCGATTTCTCTCTTCGTAGCCCCGGGCTACTCCCGAGTATATCACAGTATACTCCATGAAAATCCCATATACACCACTATTGAGAAGTTAGAAATTTTTACACATAGCTACCTTTAGTGCCTCATTACAGATAGCGGTGGATCCGACCCCCGTACAAATGCCTATCTTTATAACTACCGTATATAGAATGGACTTTACAGATAGCAGTGGATCTGGCATCCGAAAGGTTGCCAAATTTACATCACCTAATATTGATCTCCCACAGACACTGATGAAGGAATTCTTTCTTCTAAGCGGGGGAAATAGTTTCACGTTCGCGTCGCCTGTAAGATCTCTTTCAGACGAGGAGGCGTGTATCGCGATACAAGTACAGCTGATTATTGTGTCGGCCAGCATTTCGCCCGTATTTCTCGAGTGCAAGGAGGACTGATTTGAATTCATTTTCGGAGAGCTTCAGCGTCGGCGCGGGTGCTATTTACTCAATTTTTCGTGGCGAATTCAAATCCGTTGTTAAGATCGAGCTGGTGTCATTTTTTCGCAACTTTTCCCGGTGTATCTCGGGAACGGAGCGTCGCCTTCGAATTTCACCACCGAATTCGATTTCAGTGTTAAAAATTGAGTCGAAGATAGTCATTAATTCAAAATTTTTGGTTATTTCGAATTCTGAAAATTTCTCCATACTTAACCTCGCGTCTTTTTAATGGCCAAAGCATTTTCGGGGAGAGCTTCGGTGTCGAGGCGGGTACTGATTACTCAATTTCTCGAGGCGAATTCAGATCGGGATCCATTTATCGGCCCACAATGGTAATGTTGAATTCACGAAAGAAATATGCTGTTTGCACGAAATATATAAATGACAAGCGCAGTAACAAGTACGAAACAGAAAAAGAAAGAGTTTGAAGAAAAAATTAAACTTCAGAATGCAGTATAATTCACTTACACGATAAAATAAAATACGCCCGGAATTTTAATACCTTCTACACACAATGAAAAAAAGAGACACGATATTACTGCGCCCGAAATAAAAAGTTCAAATTCTCGGCCTCCATTATACTTGCCACAAATTTACAATTGCGCACAAATTAATGTCAAAATCAAATTTTGGAGCAATAAAAATCTATGAATCGATTCTCCCCCTCCTCAGGAGCCACAAATTTAGATTAAGAGCCAAACCGATATCAAAAACGAATTCGTTGAGTTCGAAACCCCTCGATGATCTCGATGATCTCGATGGGGTCATTCGCATAAATAATAGGTCTAAAAATTCCTAATGTACTGTAATAAAGGGTACCTTTTACACGCTCACTCTTTTTTGTTCTCTCAGCCGAAGCCCTGAAATCCGTCCTTTCGAGCATTACCTCAGAGCTCCCCTCTATGGCGTTTCTAGAGTACTTACGAAAAAATTCTTAATGATCGTTTTTATAGAAAATTGGATCCCTCTTAAACTCATGGATCTCCTATCTCCACGAGTCTGTACGTTATCCGCGATGACGTATAATTTTTGTGTTTAAACAACATAATATACCGTATGCAAGTCATTTTGTGATATCGATTTTAAAACTCGTAATTTAAACTTTTTTTTTCGTGGCTTCACATTTCGTTCTATCACACTTTTTACTTCGTGCTATTTAATACTTCCCTTTCAGATCCGTCATCAAAATTGAGTTGGAGTCATATTTTGACCCAAACTGACAAATTTTTCCAAGTCATTCCTGCGTATCTCGGGAACGGAGCGCCGCCGTCGAATTTGACCACTGAATTCGAACTCAGCGTCAAAATTCGAGTCGAAAACCGTCCCTGAATTCAAAATTTTCGGTTTTTTCGAATTTTGAAAATTTCTCCAGACTTACATCATGTCTTTCTTTGGTCAAAAAAATTCTCGGAGAGCTTCGGCGTCGGCGCGGAGGCTAATTACTCAATATTTCGAGGCGAATTCAAATCCGTCGCCAAATTTGAGCTGGAGTCATGTTTTGACCCAAACCGACCATTTTTTTAAAATTCTCCTGTGTATCCCGGGTACGGAGCGTCGCTGCCAAATTTGATCACCGAATTCGAACTCAGCGTGGAGAATCGAGTTAAAACCGTCCCTGAATTCAAAATTTTTGGTTTTTTCGAATTTTGAAAATTTCTTCTGACTTACATCATGTAGTTTTTGAGCTTCGGTGTCGGCGCGGGTACTGATTACTCAATTCTTCGAGGCGAATTCAAATCCGTCATCAAAATTGACCTGGAACAATTTCGATCTTGAACAAGACTGACCAACTTTTCCAATTTTCTGTTGTGTATCTCCGGAACGGAACGTCTCCGCCAAATTTGACCACCGAATTCGATTTCAGCATTAAAAATTGAGCCGAAAACAGTATTTAGTTCAAAATTTATGGCTTATTCGAATTTTGAAAATTTCTCCATACTACACATCATGTTTTTTTGGGGGGCAAAGAAATTTTCTGAGAGCTTCGGCGTTGGCGCGGGCGCTAATTACTCGATTTTTCGAGGCGAATTCAAATCCGTCGTCAAAATTGAGCTGGAGTTATTTTTGGACCCAAACTGACCAATTTTTCCAACTTTTTCCTGTGTATCTCGGGAATGGAGCGTCGCGACCAAATTTGACCACCAAATTCGAACTTAGCGTGAAAAATCGAGTCGATAATCGTCCCTGAATTCAAAATCATGGGTTTTTTCGAATTTTGAACATTTCTCCATACTATTATACATCATGTCATTCTATGGGATCCTGTCTTTTTTATAGAAAAATAATTTTCGGAGAGCTCCGGTGTCGAGGCGGGTACTGATTACTCAATGTCTCGAGGCGAATTCAAATCCGTCGTCAAAATTGAGCTGGAGTCATTTTTTGACCCAGACTGACCAATTTTTCCAATTCTTTCTTGTGGATCTCTGAAACGGAACGTCTCCGCCAAATTTGACCACAAAATTCGATTTCAGCGTTAAGAATTGTGCCAAAAACAGTCTTCAGTTCAAAATTTGTGATTTTTTTCGAATTTTGAAAATTTCTTCATGCTATACATCATGTCTTTTTTTAGGGCAATGAGATTTGCGGAGAGCTTCGGCGACGTCGCGGGGGCTAATTACTCAATTTTTCGAGGCGAATTATAATCCGTTGGCATAATTGAGCTGGAGTTATTTTGTCACCCAAACTGACCAATTTCCCCAACATTTTCCTGGGTAAGTATCTCGAGAACGGAGCGTCGCCGTATTCGAACTCATTGTGAAAATCGAGTCAAAAACAGTCCCTGAATTCAAAATTTTTGGTTTTTTCGAATTCTGAAAATTTCTCCATACTATTATACATTATGTCATTCTTTGGGCAAAATGATTTTAACTTTTTATGACAAAAAAAATTTCGGAGAGCTTCGGTGTCGGCGCGGGCGTTAATTACTCAATTTTTCGTGGCGAATACGAATCCGTCGTCGAAATTGAGCTGGAGTCATTTTTTGACCCAAACTGACAAAATTTTTCCAAATCTTTCCTGTGTACGTCGGGAACGGAGCGACGTCGTCGAATTTACCCACCGGATTCGAACTCAGCGTGAAAAATCGAGCCAAAACGGAGAGCTTCGGCGACGTCGCGGGGGCTAGTTTCTCAATTTTTCGAGGCGAATTAAAATCCGTTGCCATAATTGAGCTGGAGTCATTTTGTCACACAAACTGACCACTTTTTCCAACTTTTTCCTGGGTATCTCGGCAATGGAGCGTCGCTACCATATTCGATCACCGTATTCGAACTCATTGTGAAAAATCGAGTCAAAAACAGTCTCTGAAATCAGAATTTTCGGTTTTTTCGAATTCTGAAAATTTCTCCATACCCAACCTCACAACCTTTTATGACAAAAAAAATTTCGGAGAGCTTCTGCGTCGGCGCGGGTGCTAATTACTCAATTTTTCGTGGCGAATTCAAATCCGTCATCAAAATTGCCCTGGAGTCAATTTTTGACCCAAACTGACCAATTTTTAAAACTCGTTCCTGGGTATCTCTGGAACGGAACGTCTCCGCACAAATCTGACTACCGAATTCGATTTCCGTGTTGAAAATTGAGCCGAAAACAGTCTTTAGTTCAAAATTTTTGTTTTATTCGAATTTTGAAAATTTCTCCATACTCAACCTCATGTTTTACTTTGGGCAAAAATATTTTCGGAGAGCTTCGGCGTCGGCGCGGGTACTGATTACTCATCAATTCTTCGAGGCGAATTCAAATCCGTCATCAAAATTTACCTGGAGTCATTTTCTGACCCAAACTGACCAATCTTTTCAACACTTTCCTGGGTATCTCTGAAACGGAACGTCTCCGCCAAATTTGACCACCGAATTCGATTTCAGGGTTAAAAATTGAGTCAAAAACAGACTTTAGTTCAAAATTTCTTGTTTAATCTAATTTTGAAAATTTCTCCATACACAACCTCATGTCTTTCTTTGGGCAAAAAGATTTTCGGAGAGCTTCGGCGTCGGCGCGGGTTCTAATTACTAAATTTTTCGAGGCGAATTAAAATCCGTCGTCGAATTTGAGCTGGAGTCATGTTTTGAACCAAACTGACCAATTTTTCCAACTTTTTCCTGTGTATCCCGGGTACGGAGCGTCGCCACCAAATTTGACCACCGAATTTGAGCTCAGCGCAAAAAATTGAATCGATGGCAGTCATTAATTCAAAATTTTGGTTCTTTTCGAATTCTTAAAGTTTCTCCATTTTTAATTTTTTATTTTGTGCTCATAGGCTCAGTGAGGCATACTATTACAACATACATATTATATTTTAGGTAAGTGATGTACCTTGTTCACGTCCCTCACCCAGCCACCCATTTCTGGGTATAAGCGTAGGTCAGATCAACCCACATCGTCCTGTTGGCGGCTTTGTTCGCCCAGTTAGGGCCCGCCACCTCGACCACCTCATCGCTCCACCTTTTCCGTGGCCTCCCGACTTTTCTTTTACCATTCACTGGAATCCAGAAGGTGGCGACCCTATTCCATTTATTTCTGGATTCCCTTGCAACATGCCCTGCATAGTTAAGTTTTAGTTTTCTAATGGCCGAGACTATGTTTTTTGTTTTTGATCTTTCGAAAATTTCCGTAATAAGAACTTTATCCTTGAGTTTTATACCCAAAATACTCCTAAGCATGGCATGTTGCGTAGTCTCCATTTTTCGGACTTGTTTTGTAGTGCAGGCCCAAGTTTGCGCCCCGTAAGTCAGAACAGGGTAGACAGTACTCTCGAGGATTTTTATTTTTGAGCTCAGATTGAGCTTCCCTTTGAAGATGGGTCTTTGAGCCCAGAAAGCCTTCCAGGCATTGGCTCTTCGGATTTTTAGTTCCTTTTTTATTCTGTTTTCTAGTGACATTATCTGACCCAAATATTTATATTCCTCGACTACCTCGATTTTGTTACCATCTACGAAGATGTCTCTAAATTGATTAATATTTGTTATAATTTTCGTTTTGTCATAATTTATTGAAAGACCCATCTCCTTGCTTTCTCTCCTCAAGTCCTCCGCCATTGCTTCGAGTTCCCCACTATTTTTCCCAATTAGGACAATATCATCTGCAAATCTTAGATTGTTTAGGTATTTATATTCGCCGAAAGTGCTATTTTGCCCCATTACTAGTCCCTTCCCTCTCCAATCAACTTTTCTAAAAATTTCCTCCAGAACCGCATTGAAGATATTGGGTGATAGTGGGTCCCCCTGTTTGACCCCTCTCCTGATTTTAAACTTCTCCTCATTCCCTTCTAGTTTGATTATGGCTTCCGATTTAGCATATAGTTCTTTCAGTAACCTAACAATTTTGAAGTGTATTCCTTGTCTCATAAGACTAACCCAAATTTTATCATGATATAAAGAATCGAAAGCTTTATGAAAGTCAATGAACATCACTGCTATTTTTGATTGAAATTCGGTAGTTTTTTCGAAAATTTGCCCTAAAGTGTGAATATGGTCAATAGTACTAAAGTTTTTTCTAAAGCCGGCCTGCTCGTTTGGTTGTTGTGCATCCAGCACAGGGTAAATCTTTTGTTTTAGGATTTTCATAAATGCCTTACAAACATTAGAGGACAAGCTGATAGGACGGTAATTGTTAATCACCGCTCTATCGCCCTTTTTATGGAGAAGAATAATCCCGGAGAGATGCCACTGCTCTGGGGACAGACCCGAGGAGAGCACGCAGTTAAATATTGAAGCAAGTGGCCTTGACAGAATTTTTGCAAATGTTTTTAATGTTGTGTTGTCTACCCCATCCGGCCCCGGCGCGCAGTTGGCCTTAAGGGCCTTGAGTGTTTCGTATACTTCTTTTTCTTGGATATTCGGGGTATAGAATTGGTCATCTCGGTGGCCAGCCTCTAACCAATGATCGAATTGAACATTTTGGGTGGCTTCATCCGGTCTATCATCATCGTAAAGTTTTACGAAAAACTTTGTAGCAGTGCTAGCGATCGCCTCTCTATTCCGGATTATTACTCCCTCCTCTGATATAATTTTTGGCAATAGCCACTTTCCTTTAGAGAGTGCTTTCCTTGCTTGTCTTGTTGACCAGGTAGATTCTATTATTTCCTTAATAAGTTCTTGGTCAAATGAGTGCACATCGTTTTTAATTTTCTTCTTGATGAGTTTTTTGATTTCTGCTAATTCTATCAATTCCAGTTTACTTAGGTTAATTTTTTGATATAATTTAGTGCGCCTGGCTATGAGGTTTATTGTATCCGATGAGAGTTTATGATCGGTTCTAATCTGTTTGATATTGATGCCAAATTTAGTGAGGACGTTTGCTAATGTCGAAAACAAAGTATTATAGCTAGTTTGGAGGTTATTCACATTTAGGGAATTCCAGTCGACCTGGTTCATGTTTTTGGCTATGCACTTTTCGGCTGCTTCCCTGGCATTTAGTGGTATGATTTTATTGGGAAACGACTCCTTTTTTATTTTCCTGGTGGTATTTTCGTTACTCTTAATTGTACATAGACCTGGTCTATGGTCGGATGAAAATTTGAAGTTTGGAATGATCCTAATATTTTTAATTATGTTTAAATCGTTTACCAAAATGTGGTCTATTTCATTTGTTGTTTTCATGTCGGGCGACTTCCAAGTCCACTTTTTTTGAGATTTCTTTCCGAAAAATGTGTTAGCAATTTTCAAATTATATCTATTAGAAAATTCGATTAGTTTGGAACCATTTTTGTTTGTCTTGCCTATTGCCCCTGGACCAACTCCTAGGTTAAAGATCTCGTTCTTCCCCACTTTTGCATTAAAGTCGCTCACATGATGTAAGTCTGACGAAGTTTTCAAAATATGAAAAAACCAGCAATTTTGAATTCAGGGACGGTTATCGACTCGATTTTTCACGCTGATTCCGAATTCGGTGGTCAAATTTGACGGCGACGCTCCGTACACGGGATACACAGCAAAAAGTTTTAAAAACATGGTCAGTTTAGGTCAAAAAATGACACCAACTCGATTTAGAAGACGGATTTGAATTAGCCTCGAGAAATTGAGTAATCATGACTCGCGCCGACGCCGAAACTCTTCGAAATTTTTTTTTGCGGTAGAAGAGACATGATGTATAGTATGGAGAAATTTTCTAAATTCGAATAGACCATAAATTTTGAAGTAAAGACTGTTTTTGGGTCAATTATTAACGCTGAAATCGAATTCGGCGGTCAAATTTGGCGAAGACGTTTCGTTTCAGAGATACACAAGCGAATATTGGAAAAATTGGTCAGGCTGGGTCAAAATATGACTCCAGCTCAATTTTGACGACGGATTTGAATTCGCCTCGAGAGACTGAGTAATCAGTACCTGCGCCGACGCGAGAGCTCTCGGAAAATTCTTTTGCCCAAAAAAAGACATGGTGTAGAGTATAGAAAAATTTTCTAAATTTAGGAAAAACCAAAAATTTGGTATTCATGACTGTCTTCGTCTCAATTTTTCAAGCTGCGTTTGAATTCTGTGTTCAAATGTGGCGGCGACGCTCCGTTCTCGGGATACACTAGATAAAGTTGGAAAAATTTGTCAGTTTGGGTCAAAAAATGATTGCAGTTCAATTTTGACGATGGATTTGAATTTGTCTCGAAAAATTGAGTAATTAGCACCGGCGCCGACGGTGAAGCTCTCCGAATGTTTTTTCGCCTCAAAAAAGAGATGATGTATGGAATGGAGAAATTTTCAACATTCGAAAAAACCAAGAATTTTGAATTCAGGGACGGTTTTTGACTCGAATTTTCACGCTGAGTTCGAATTTGGTGGTCAAATTCGACGGCGACGTTCCGTTTCAGAGATACAGAAGTGAAAATTGGTCAATCTGCGTAAAAAAAATGACTCCAGGTCAATTCTGATGACGGATTTGAATTCGCCTCGAGAAATTGAGTAATCAGTACCCGGCTCGACGCCGAAGCTCTCCGAAAATTATTTTGCCCTAAAAAAGACATGATATAATTCTGGAGAAATTTTCAAAATTCGAAAAAACCAAAAATTTGGTCGAAATATGACTCCAGCTCAATTTTGACGACGGATTTGAATTCGCGTCCTGAAATTGAGTAATCAGTACCCACGCCGATGCTGAAATTCTCCGAAAATTCTTTTGACAATAAAAGACATGGTGTATAGATTATGGAAAAAGTTTCAAATTTCGAACAAACCAAAAATTATGAATTGATGACTGTTTTCGACTCGAATTTTCACGCTGAGTTCAAATTCGGTGGTCAAATTTGGCGGCGACGCTACGGATCCGGGATACACAGGAAACAGTTTGAAAAATCGGTTAGTTTGGGTCAAAACATGACTCCAGCTCAATTTTGACGACGGATTTGAATTCGCCTCGAAAGATTGAGTTATTAGCCCTCACACCGACTCCGAAGATATCAGAAAATTTTTTTTCCCCGCAGAAGATATGATGTATAGTACGGAAAAAGTTTCAAAATTAGGAAAAAACAAAAATTTCGAATTAGTGACTGTCTTCGACTCAATTTTTCGGGCTGAGTTCGAATTCGGTGATCAGATTCGACGGCGACGTTCCGTTCCCGAGATACACAGGAGAAAATTGGAAAAATTGGTCAGTTTAGGTCAAAAAATGACTCCAGGTCAATTTTGATGACGGATTTGAATTGACTTCGAAGAATTGATGAGTAATCAGTATCTGCGCCGACGCCGAAGCTCTCGGAAAATTCTATTGCCCCAAAAACTGCATGATGTCAGTCAGGAGAAATTTTCAAAATTTGAAAAAACAAAAAATTTTGAATTCAGGGACGGTTTTTGACTCGATTTTTCACGCTGAGTTCGAATTCGCTGGTCAAATTCGACGGCGACGCTCCATTCCCGAGATACACAGGAAAAAGTTGGAAAAATTGGTCAGTTTGGGTAAAAAAAATGACTCCAGCTCGATTTTGAAGACGGATTTTGATTCCCCTCGAGAAATTGAGTAATCAGTACCCGCGCCGAGGCTGAAGTTCTCCGAAAATTTTTTTTGTCATAAAAAAAAATTCAAGGTTGAGTATGGAGAAATTTTCAGAATTCGAAAAAACCAAAAATTTTGAATTCAGGGACTGTTTTCGACTCGATTTTTTACGCTGAGTTCGGAGTCGGTGGTCACATTTGGCGGCGACGTTCCGTTCCCGAGACACACAAGAGAAAATTGGAAAATTGGTCAGTTTGGGTCACAAAAGGACTCCAGCTCAATTTTGACGTCGGATTTGAAATCGCCTCGAAAAATTGAGTAATCAGTACCTGCCTGGACGCCGAAGCTCCCCGAAAATTCTTTTGCCATAAAAAAGACAGGATGTAATTCTAGAGGAATTTTCAAAATTCGAAAAAACCTAAAATTTGGTCAAAACATGACTCCAGCTCAATTTTGACGATCGATTTGAATTCGCCTCGAAAAATTAGGAAATTAGCACCCGTGCCGAAGCCGAAGCTCTCCGAAAATTTTTTGCCGAAAGAAAGACATGATGCAAGTCTGGAGAAATTTTCAAAATTCGAAAAAACCAAAAATTTTGAATTCAGGGACGGTTTTTGACTCGAATTTTCCGGGTGAGTTCGAATTCGCTGGTCAAATTCGACGGTGACGCTCCGTTCCCGAGATACACAGGAAAAAGTTGGGAAAATTTGTCAGTTTGAGTCAATAAAAATGACATCAGCTCAATTTTGAAGACAGATTTGAATTCGCCTCGAGAAATTGAGTAATCAGTACCCGCGCCGATGCTGAAGTTCTCCGAAATTTTTTCTTGCCATAAAAAAGACATGATGTAAGTCTGGGAAATTTTCAAATTTCGAAAAAACCAAAAATTCTGAATTCAGGGACGGTTTTTGACTCGATTTTTTAACGCTGAAATCGAATTCGGTGGTCAAATTTGGCGAAGACGTTCCGTTCTAGAGATACACAAGAGAAAGTTGGAAAAATTTGTCAGTTTGTATCAAAAAATGACTCCACCTCAATTTTGATGACGGATTTGAATTCGCGTCGAGAAATTGAGTAATCAGTACCCGCGCCGACGGTTGAAGTCCTCCGACAATTTTTGTGCTCCAAAAAAGACTGGATGTATAGTATGGAGAAATTTTCAAAATTCGAATAAGCCATAAATTTTGAACTAAAGACTGTTTTCGGTTCAATTTTTAACCCTGAAGTCGAATTTGGTGGTCAAATTTGGTGGAGGCGTTCCGTTTCAGAGATACAGAAGTGAAAATTGGTGAATCTGCGTAAAAAATGACTCCAGGTCAATTCTGATGACGGATTTTAATTCGCCTCGAGAAATTGAGTAATCAGTACCCGCCTCGACGCCGAAGCTCTCCGAAAATTCTTTCCCACTAAAAGGACGTGAGGTTAAGTATGGAGAAATTTTCAGAATTCGAAAAAACCAAAAATTTTGAATTTATAATTCGGTGGTTAAAGGCGGCGTCGCTCCGTACCCCCGGATACATAGGAAAGAGTTTGGAAAAATTTGTCAGTTTGGGTCAAAAAATGATTGCAGCTGAATTTTGACGACTGATTTGAATTCGCCACGAGAAATTGAGTAATTAGTACCCACGTTAACGGCGGAGCTCTCCGAAAATTTTTTCGCCTCAAAAAGAGACTTGATGTATAGTATGGAGAAAATTTCAAAATTCTAAAAAATCAGAAATTTGGAATTAACTGTTTTCGTCTCAGTTTTTCACGCTGAGTTCGAATTCGATGATCAAATTTGGTGGCGACGCTCCGATCTCCTGATACACTCGAAAAAGTTGGAAACATTGGTCAATTTGGGTGAATAAATGACTGCAGCTCAATTTTGACGACAGATTCAAATTCGTCACGAAAATCTGAGTAACTAGCACCAGCGCCGACGCCGAAGCTTTCCGAAAATTTTTTCGCCTCCAAAAAGACATGATGTACCTACCTATATTAATTTTATTTATTAGAAAACTGTTAAGCATTTTCAAAATCAGTAACCAAAAGATGCTTGAGTAAAGTTCGCCTGTTTGAAAGGGCCAAGGTAGGATTTTGCTGCCCAAATCGAAATTGGTGCATTAAAAATGTGACACTGTTTTCGAACTCAAGGATGCAAGACACTGATATATTTTTACCTAGCTGACCCAGTGTTCATTTTATATGCAAAATTCAAATAGCCTCTTATAACGGAAAAAATTTGAATTTCGGGGCCCAAATCGGAATCCGATGGAAAACCTTACGCTGTGTTTGAATCCAGGATCTAAAAACAGAAATTTCCATTCTTTGTCAAATTTTTGAAGTCAAGCTAGTGTTATCTGATTTGGGTCTACACAGGGTTAGTCGGTTTTCCTTTCGACATAGGAAAACTTAGTTTTTCGCGAAATCAAGTGCCCGCTGTTTCGCCAGGCGAGCAGTCTCTTCGACAAGAATTCTATGGGAAAAATTCGGAGAAAACTCCGATGGCTTTAGAAGAATTTCATCGATAATCTGTACAATTCTTCAAAACTCTTGGTGTTATTCCCCGAGTGCTTTCGATAAAATTCCTCAAAAATTATCAGGAAATTTTCTCGCAGAATTTTTATGAAATTCTTTGGAAAAAGATGGAGATTTCTTCTATAGATTTCCGGAATTATTGGAAATCGCTTCCGAAAATTTACAATGAAATTGCATAAAAATCAGCCGAGATAAAATTTACGATGAAAGTCTTCAGAAACCATCGAAGTTTTCCTCAGAATATTTTCTATGAAATTCTTCAAAAACTGTCAAGACATTTTCTCAAAGACTACTGATGAACTTTCTGGGAAAACATTTGAAATTTTTTCTAAATATTTTCGATGAAATTCTTCCGAAATTATCGGAGCTATTTTCCGGAAATTCCCGATGCAATTCTTCAAAAATTATCGGAAAATTTTCCCGAAGATTTTCGAAGGATATTCTTTGGAAAACACTGGACTTGTTTCTGAATATTTTCGATGAAATCCTCCGGAAATCATCACATTTATTCACCATGATATCTGATTAATTCCTTAGAAATCATTGGAGATGTTCCCCGAACATTTTCGATGAAAATCTCTGAGAAGCATCAAAATTGGTCCTAAGGATATTCTTTTAAAATTATCAGAGTTACTTCTCGATGATTCTTGATAAAGTTGTTTGGAGTCGTTGGAGGGTTTTCCTAAAATTTCTGAAAAAATTCGCCTGAAATCATCGGAGATATTTCTCAAAGATATTCGATGAAATTCTTCGAAAATTATCTCAACATTTTCCTGAATAGAAGATTTTTTCGATGATTTCCAAGGAAATTCTTCGTTGAAGACTCTTGATAAAATTCTTCTAAAACTATCGGAGTTTTCCGCGAATATGTTCCATGAAATTCTTGTCGAACAGGCAGCTCGCCTGGCGAATCAACGTGTATCTGGTTTCACGAAAAACTAGAAAACCGACTAACCCTGTATAATTTTGATATTGGGGAGACAAAAGGGCTGATGCAATCAGTATTCGAATTCCGGGACTTACTAGATGTTTTTCTCCGTTTACAATTCTATGTCCAAGCTTTCATTTTGAAGAGAAAATTTTTAGAAGAACAGACGTTGCTCAGAAACCTTTTTTCATCCCGTATTCATTTCATGTTCCGAATTTTCGCTATTCTTGAAGTTCTTCAGAATTATAATTGACTTTTTAACAAGTTCATTTAATAATACCAAAATTTCACGTTAATCATGTCAAAAATTGGTATGACAGTTGATTACAGACTCGTGATATCGAATTGTCTTCAAATTTCAACTACATTTTTCATAGTGAATTTTTAATACTTTTTTAACAAGTCCAATTTTTTTGAATTTTCCTATTCAAGTAGTGAAATCGTCTGATATTCAATTAATTTGATATTTCATAGTCACCCCATTTTTCAAAATTTGAGATTTTTTACATCAAAATTATTGTTTTCTTTGATCACTTGGACTACAGTTTTCCATGAACAACTGCCTTAATTTTCGTATACGAGTTCTCTAATGACTCATAATATCAGATTGTGTTTTGTTTTCACTTTTGCCAGCATTTTCAAATTTGCCATCGTTTCTTTTTCAATTTCCTTATCCTAACCCTTTGATTATTTTTGTAGTTTCCCCACAAATCTTACTTAAAGTCTAGGTATACGAGGTGCTGTTGAATTTGGTTCGCTTTACTACTTTGTAAAATTATTCGAATTTCGCGATTTTTTCTTCAGAACTTTTGTTACAACTCATTCATTATACTTTCCTGAGTGACTGCAATTTTCGACGAATCGAAGCAATTTTATTCCTCGAAATTTTTATTATCATTTATCTAGAATGCGACCAGATTTTTTCCCAGAAATCTTTCTCGGTTTTCACACCCGACTTGTTCAAAGATTGACAATATCGAACTAACATATGTTCAATGTCTTCGAATTTTTCAAATTTTCGCCATTTTCTCCCTTATTTTTTTCCTGGATTTCTGATTACTTTTTCTAACCGGAACACAATTATTTTCCATGAATCGTACATTCAAAATACCAGGTATGCGAAAACTATGACGACATAGTCTTCTATTCTATTAAATTATTCGAATTTCAATATTTTCATCTTATTTTCTTTGATCAAAATTCTTGTCCATCACCCGTCTTTCTTAGATGGCTGAAGAAATTTTTCGCGAATCAAACTGAATTTCCCTATATGATACTTATTGAAATTAAATTAGTGTGTTCGTAATCTAATTTTGAATATGATATTTTATTCCAAATTGTATCCCGATTCAAATGCCAATTGTATTTATAATTGTACTTAAAAAAAATTTATAAACGAATCCCCCTCCCCCAATAAAATCCACCGACGCTGATGAATGTAGGCCAACACTACTAAAAACATCACTCCAAGAATTTCCAGTCGCGCGCCTCTGACTGCGCGAACGTCGAACAGCACAAAAATAATTTGCCGTCAGCTGAATCTGATAAACACGTCTTAACATCTGTACCGGACGATTATTACGTTCCCAGCTGGCTAGCACGAAGAAAACTTCCGCCGACTTTATTTTTTCGTGGTTGAAATAAAAGCAACGTTGACAAATGATCGGACGCACGGTCGACCGCCACCTGAAATGGACGTGTATAGCGCTGTATACTGTGGAATATACATTTTGCGACTTCAGCGCTCTCTGCAGAAAATTCGGTAGACTGAAATATGTATACTTTTTACACATAGCTAACTTTATGACGTCCGAACAAAGTTTTGCCTACAGCATGCCTGCACCTCACTGATGTCTGTGTAGAAGATTTACATAGGGTACCATTATGGCGCCTGTATATGGATGCCATAATGATGGTGGATGCAGTAAAGGTTGAAGTTGCATTATAGATGGATGGTGTAATGGTAGCCATCTATATATATATATATATATATATATATATATATATATATATATAATATATATATATATATATATATATATATATATATATTATATATATATATATATATATATATATATATATATATATAGGTTTATATATGTACACCCTAATTTTGTGGGAAGAAAATCTCAGAAACTATTGAATCAATTGATTCCAAATTTTGGTATATTATGGAGAAGTACTCGAAGTTGTTAAAATAAGCTTTTGAAGGCAATCGGTCGAGCCGTTCGTGAGTTTTCCTTGAGGACAAAATTTGTGGCACAAAAATCTCAGGAACTATCGAATCATTTGATTCCAAATTTTGGTACATTATAGAGAAGTACTCGAAGTTGTATTGGTGAAAGTTTGATAACAATCTGTTGAGTCGTTCACGAGTTTCCTCAATTTAAGTTCAGCATAAGAAGCGCGAGGCGACTTATGTACTCGATGTTGTTTGGGATT
The DNA here is from genome assembly GCA_031841125.1 of Acanthococcus lagerstroemiae. Classification (NCBI taxonomy): domain Eukaryota; kingdom Metazoa; phylum Arthropoda; class Insecta; order Hemiptera; family Eriococcidae; genus Acanthococcus; species Acanthococcus lagerstroemiae. Next base: position 36,881 of record JAJSSI010000157.1, read on the forward strand.
TAATTTATACGAAATCGAATTTTGATAGCCGCGTAGTTCTGTTGAATTATACAAATGTTTCGGTCTTACACGTTTCCGCCTTGAATGTATCGATTTCAAATTTATACGAACTCTAATTTTGATAGCCGGGTAGTTTTATATTTTTTATAATACTATTCTCTGTCGAGAGTTGCGTTTTTTAAAACGTGAATGGCCTTAAACATTTCGGCCGAATACCACTAGTCCTTGTCGACATTTGCGTCTTCTAAAACGTTTACCACTTAAAACGTGTCGACAGTGTCTCGATTTCGCGAGGAACGAGCGAAGCGAGTTCCGAGTACGTTTCGGTATTACTGCGAGGAACGAGCGAAGCGAGTTCCGAGTGCTTTTCGGCCGAAGGCCGAAAAGTCGGTACTGCTTTCGCGAAGCGAAAGCAGTTTTTTTTTCTTATACGGTAGCCAATTAAATGTTGTATGTCGTAGAAGTAATACAAGGTGTCTAACAGTCATTTAATACCATTTATTTGGGAAGAAGGTCGTTTAAGTAATTTACAGTCATTTATTTTCAATAAGGGTCATTTAAAATTTTTTAAATCAGCGAGTTATTCATTGAAAAAGAGAACAGAGAATTTAGAATTGAAAACTTCTATTATATTGACCAGGGCTGCAATTTTTATGCGTATACATATTTTTATCTGTGGCGTATATTCCAGAAGTTTCAAAAGATCTACGAATCACAGAATTCTAAGTCAAATGAGCAGCACTTCATTTTGCCCATTTTCCATATTTTGGCATTTACTATTTAGCACATTCATAGCAAATTGAGCAAATGGGGGGGGGGGAGGTCATTTAAATGTCATTTATTTTCAAAATTCGATTTTGTTAGACACCCTGTAATAGAAAAATATGTTGAGGGCGTCTATCATGAGTAAAGATCGAAAAAAGCTGTATTCTCGTAAGCGGCCTGTATGATTGGCACTTCAGTGACGTCACTGACGTTTTTGCGCCTTGCTAAGTGGTCCAACCTTCTGAAGTTTACGAGAACCTTGGCATCAAACTTGGAAGTAAGGAAGAAAGTGAGCAAAGTCACCCCAGGTTGCAGTATCTACCACATTGTTACACCGCTACCGTATCTGTTATTTTACCTTTATTTTAGTTACATTACATTGTCTGTTGCCAGCCTTCTGTTCTGACGTCTTAGTGATCTTGATATTGGGCCTTAAACTTGCACCAAAGTGCGCTGCAAATTCACATGTGCGGGTGAAAACGAATCTTTTGAATAGAAAAACTGCTATCTTCAGAAAGGTAAAATAACTAGTAAAAATTATTCTGCCGGTAGAACTGATTATAATTCAATTGTTTGGTGATGATGCAGTTGAATTTAGGACATATTTTCTTTGAAAGTGAATTTATAATCGACTTAATGATGGTTGAAGTTTGCTACACGCTTACGGTAAATCTTAGGTGATCATCACTCACACATATGCAGGGCTGCCAAAACTTGAAACTCTTACGTTTAAATCCCAATGAAGATAATGATCTTAAATGAGATGATGCCTACCATTAGATTCTAGTGACAGTCTAATAGACGCTTTCTATATTTTCAACAATTCATTAGTTGTATCTGTAATTTCCTGCAAAATGCTGTCATTCATTAGTTGTATCTGTAATTTCCTGCAAAATGCTGTCATATGACCCAAGTAATTAGGCTTGTCTTTACAGTAACACGGGGTGACTTGGCACGCGTATTTTTTCATTACTTCGAGAAGTGCGAGGGAAAAAAAGACCGCGTGGCAACACTGACACGTGACTCGTTGTAATGTAGGATGTTGTAGCTGTCGTGGCATACAAACTCGGTATAATTCCGTTATTTCCAGGTAGCAGTGTCATGTCGTTTGTACAGAGCTTCAAAAAGTGTATCAAAATTACAGAAATTATTCCGTGTAATGAGTAAAAATTGAAGGAAACTATACGTGTTGGAATTCGATCGCGGTCCTGATAAAAGTAAATTATTGAATATTAATCAGCATAGTGATGTAACAATAGGTAAAAAAGTGAGGGGGGGGGGACATGGAGGAGTGACTTGGCACAAAAAATTGTTTATTTGTTCTTCAAGCCAGTGATCAGTTTCGATGTTTAGTCTTATTGCTGGCAAATGAAATGAAAAAAAATCAAAAACAAAAAATCGGATGTTTAGGGAGATTTTAGAGATGCCGAGGACATACGTTCATGTTGTAGGGTCTCGGCCGATCAAAGGAAAGATCTCATTTGATTTTTTTTTTCTCATGATTTTTGAAATAAAGGAAGAGTACAAGAGTACAGTTTGTTCCCATAGTTAACATTTGTTTGTTTGTTGTTTTTTGTTTTTTTTTTGTGTACCTGCATCAGTTTGTGACAATTTGGGGTTACTTAGTAGTTTTCGTAGGCGACGCTATATTTGCAACTCCCCCCCTCCCCGTTTATTCGTGAACATGTGCAAGGTCACCCAATCGCGGTACCACTTGACACTTATTTCATAATTTTGTGGAAAAATTTGTGGTGCAAGTGTGTCTCACAATCTTTTGAGTAGTGTATTCCAAAATACCCCATCAAAATTATAAAGAATATCCAGGTTTTCTAACCCAGTTTTTACAGTCTGTAGGACGGATCAAACTAGAAAGTACAGAAGAAAGTGAGCAAATTCACCCCGTGCAACCATAAAAAAGTTGATCATGACGTCGAAGAAATTTTCTTACAAACTGTTTTCCTAGTCGAACTCCAGCTTTCTCCATCAGACATATATTGTTCTCAAATACTTACCTCATTCCCTAGAGTCTTATATTTGTGCACGATGCTATGGAGATCATCGCGAACAACTGTCTCACACTGAGTTCCAGAACGCGCCATGTGTACAATATTGCACAGTTTCCAATTAAAAGTTTTCCAAGCCCAATGAAATGTCTCTTCTGAATTATCGTTTTATTTTTCGTGCCGAAAATAAAAAAAAGAAGTCGTTAAGGGGATATACTTACAATCTTGTGCCTGGCATTGCCGTAAATATAGTTCCCCGTATCGTATCACTTCGGCAGCAAAAGTTATAAAACAGTTTAATGAAACATGAGAAGTAAAAATTGTGTACGAGCTACGAGGTTTGCTTTGTAAACTCTCTCCAGTTCGTGCCGGCAATAATACAATTTTTACAGCGAGTTAAAAGACCGTGCTCTTTTTTTTTTTTTTAACTGAGGTGCATTACGAAGGGAATTAACGTTTCTTCGCGTAAAGGTTAATGCGAAAGTAGAAAATTATTATCGACACAATAGAGGTGTTCTGCTGTCGACGGAATCGCCGAGTTTATAAGAAGTTCACACTGAGAGTTTATCTGCTCAGGGGACGAAACGAAAAACGAAAAGTAAATAGAAATAAGGTTATGGGAAAATTAATGCGAGCGTCGTATAGTTATCGTCGAGCTAAATTGAAAGGAAAATTCATTTTCTGCTCGAACTCGACGATACTGGGGCGGAGTGGTTTAGTTTTAATTTCTTTAAGCAAACTGTAATTCGCTCAGCTGGTTTAGTCGCTGTATATATGGGCGGGCTATGATGAAATTTCTTCTAATTACATCGAGATTAATTTCGGAAAAATGGAAAACCAGCTAATGGTTACTTTCATTGTACCGGTATTCGTTGTAGTTGTTGCTCGTCGTTGGAATTTGGCGAAGTTTTTCGATTAGGTACAGTAGCTGTGTACCCTTTTAGTTAAAAAGCAACGTGAGAAATTGTAGAGACACGCGATGAAATGTAATGAAAAGGGAGCAAGGAGAATCTAATCAGAAGCCATTAACGTGCGTATTTTAATGTAAAGCCGTGACAGGAATGCATAAATGCAGAACCAACTTCGGTGTCGTTTCTTTTTTTCTCGCTTCTGTATTTTTTTTCTTCTTTTCTACGTTCCTTTCTCTCATACATAAAAACAAGGCTGTTGGTGTTTCAAGTTAGATAATTTTCTCAGTCCCGGCCAAAAAAGTTTCAAGCCCTGCATTATCAAAAAGGAATGAACAACCGCTACGTGAAGCGCAAACCAAGCGAAAAAGTCCATTGTGTTGCGCGAATGTTGAAGATAGAAGGAAAACATGCTCTACTGTTATGCATGTGGTAATGTTGTAATGTGCAAGGGTTCCGTTTTCATATTGTGATACCCGAAACATCCCGCAACCCTCAGACATTGTTTTGTTTCGGCTTAGTTCCTTGAAAAGCCTTCTGGCTACCGGAAGGTGTCCTATGATTAAATTTTATAATGTGCGGAGAGATTTCTGTGTTTAGAAACATTCAAAATGTACTTTACAATAACTGAACTCACCAAGATTGTTCTTTAATACTATTCTAGTACAGCTTTTTGTCTGTAATTTATTTCATATTAATAAAGAAAGGTAGGGAACCTATTCCTAACTTATTGTCAGTGCCGGCAACTTTTCATAATCCCATGTATAGCGAAAACATCACTGATTTTACACAATAACGTTTTTATTATTGTATCATTAGGCTGTATGCATAAAAATTAAGTTGTAGCGTCGAAGCAAAAGAGCGGAGTGAGAGCCGTCGTTCCGAAAGGAAAGATAAAAGTTTAAGGTCTTGCGTCAATCTGTATGCGTAAGCTTTCTCTTTCTCTTAAAGCGAACGCTCCACAAAATGAAGCGAGTGCTTCAAAGATAACATCGTTTGTTCAAGTTGTTACTAGCCGACGTATGTGTCCAAGGAACTTATAAATCGAAAATCATTCAAAGAAGCGACGTGTACAGGTGGAAAACGCACCAAACGTACAAACCAGTGAAATAATTTTCAGGGGAAATCTCCGATGATTTATGAAGAACTTCATTGGAAACTTTCGGGAAAAATCTCCGAAGATTTCCGAAGAATTTCATCAGAAATCTTCGAGAGAATTCCTTTGATTTCCGAAGAATTTTATCGAAAATATTAGGGGAAAATTTCGGATAATTTTCGAAGAATTTCGTAGGACATCATTGAGGCAAATCTCCGTGATTTCAGGAGAATTTTTTTGGAAATGTTTCCGGAGAATTTCATTGAAAATCCTCAGAAAAAATTTCCGATAATTTATGAAGAATTTCATCGGAAATATTTGGGGGAAAACTCCAGATAGTTTTTGGAAGAATTTTATCGAAAATCTTCAGGAAGAATCTCCGATGATTTCCTGAGAATAATTTCTTGGAAATCTTCGAGAAGAATCCTTGATGATTTTTAAGGAATTTTATCGAAAATTTTTTGGGAAAAAGAATTTTGATAATTTTTGAAGAATTGAGACTATTTTCCACTCATGCGATGGAATCGTAGATTTTTCCTGAAGATTTCTGATGAAATTCTTCGGAAATCAGCCCACAATTTCCGAAGAATTTTATCGAAAATAATTTGAGAAAAACCTCAATTTTAAAAAAATGTCATTGAAAATCTTCGAAAATAATCTCCACTAATTTTCGGAGAATATCTTCGGAAAAAATTTCCAGTAATTTCCGAAAATTTTATAAAAAACCTTCGGGGAAAATGTCTGATCCCATCGCATAAGTGGGAAATAGTCTCAATTCTTCTGGAATTGGAATTATTTTTCTCCAGAAATTCCCGATGAAATTCCTTAAAAATCATCGGAGATTCTTCTCGAAGATTTCCGATGACTTTCTACGAAGATCATCGAACATGTTTCCTGAAGATTTTTGATAAAATTCTTCAGAAACGTTCGTAATGCCCCACCCCCTCCAGAATATTCCCTATAAGATCCTTCAAAAATTATCAGAAAATTTTCTCGATGAATTTTGATGACATTTTTTGGAGAACATTCACAATTATTTTATCTAAAGACTTCCGATGAGATTCTTCGTTAATTACCGGATTTTTTTTTCCCAAAAATTTCCGATGAAATTCTTTAGAAATCATCGGAGATTCTTCTCGAAGATGTCCGATGAAATTCTTCGAAGAACAGAATATTTTTCCTGAAGATTTTTAATAAAATTCTTCAAACACCATCGGAGTCCCCCCCCCCACCCGAATATTTCCTATAAGATTCTTCAAAGATTATCAAAAAATTTTCTTGATGAATTTTGATGACATCTTTTGGAGAACATTGACAATTATTTTATCTAAAGACTTCCGATGAGATTCTTCGTTAATTACCGGAATTTTTTTCCAAAATTTCCGATGAAATTCTTTAAAAATCATCGGAGATTCTTCTCGAAGATGTCCGATGAAATTCTTCGAAGAACATACTCGTAGAATAGTTTTCCTGAAGATTTTTAATAAAATTCTTCAAACACCATCGGAGTCCCCCCTCCCCCGAATATTTCCTATAAGATTCTTCAAAGATTATCAGAAAATTTTCTCGATGAATTTTGATGAATTTTTTTACAAAAATTTCCGATGAAATTCCTTAACAGTCATCGGAGATCCTTCTTGATTTCCAATGAAATTATTCTTTGGAAATCATCAGGGATTTTTCCTAATGATTTCCGATAAAATTCTTTAAAAACCATCGCATTTTTCCGAAATATTTTTAATAAAATTGTGTAAAAATTATCGGAAGATTTTTGAAAAAATTCTTCGGAAAACACTGGACATTTTCTCTGAAGATTTCCGATGTAATTCTCCGGAAATTATCAGAGATTGTTCTCAAAGATTTTCGATAAAATTCCTTGGAAATCAACGGAGATTTTCCCCGAACATTTCTGATGAAATTTTCCGGAAATCATCGGTAATTTATCCCAAAAACTTCCGATGAAAATCTCTGAAAATCATCGAACCTTTCTTCTGAAGAAATGCTTCAAAAATCATCAGAGATATTTTCGATGATTTCCAATAAAATCCTTTTCTTATTGTTGGAGATTTTCCTTAAAATCTTTATCAAAATTCTCCTGAAATCATCGAAGATTTTTCTCAATGATGTCCGTTGAAATTCTTCGAAAATTATCGGAAATTGTTCCTTAATATTTTTGGTACAATTCCTCGGAAATTATTTTCGGAAATCAAAGAAATCTTCTCGAAGATGAATGATAACTGCATGTGTTTTTCGAAAAGAAGTCTACTCGGGACTAGATAAGTTTTTTCGTGAGTGAAAGCTTCACTTTTGAAGTTTACGCTCCTATGCATACAACTCGAAGGGAAACCTTTTTCCGGAAGTAAACGCTCTCACTCCTGAACACAAGCTTCCTCTTCACTTTTTTAATGAATACACTCTGCAGCTCGCACTTCACTTTTGCGAAGTGAAAGCTGAAGCTTCTCTTTATGCATACCTCCAATTGTACCAATAATTTCCCCGGGTGTTGTCGTGTGTAGCGTCGCTACACATGAAATTTCCCATGTATAGCATTCGCTACACCCGCTATACAGAAGTTGCTGGCCCTGCTTATTGTATGTCATACTGTTTAGAGTGTAATGCACAGTGGTAGTTCCCTTATCTTGGTTACTTGCCCTGAAGCCTTGCTGTGCCACCCTGGGTAAACACGTATCAACTACCATGTTCCTCTAATACCAGGAGTGAGCAACATTAATCCACGGTATCATTTTCTCTCAAGTGATCCGTGATCCGCGTCTCTCATTCTTGTCCACTCCTATACTAATATTTAGCGGTATCATGAAATTATGTAATAGGTGTGTTATCAAAGTTGAGTGTATAAAGGGCGATAAAGTACACAAACACTTGATTGTGAATGTTACCACGTATATAATATGTGCCGAAGAGCCACTTTCTGGAAAACCGGGAAAATCCAGGGAATTGCTATAATTTTGATCAAAATCAGGTAACTTTTTGAGAACAATGAGAAAAAATAAATGTCAGCGTAAAGCGTAATGACTTATTCTTTTACAAAAATCGTCTTCAATGAAAATGTATAATTTAATCAAAGCCATATAGGATACTAACTAAAAGAATGTCATAGAAAATTGGTCTAGGAAATCGGGAAAAGTCAGGAAAAATCTGATGTGGTAACACATGAGAAAATACTGCTGGTTAAAATTGATGTTTGAAAGATCTTAGAGTGATTTTAATTTGATTTTGCCCATCTTAGTGCAAAATTCTCGCGTACTCACAATCATTATTTGTTTCGCTTGGTTTACAGAAAAACCCGGGGACGATAAGGACAGCGGAAGAAAACCGTGGCGTAATAAACAAAACACTGGGCATATTGCTATATGTACCAAAAGTTGATGAAATCTCCAAACATGTTACCACTATGTGCACTGAAGCGATGGATAGCACCTACACCAGTTATTCGGATTTGGAAACCTGGAGTGGACTGTCAGGTAACTTTTCTTGACTTTGATAGTACATTTACTAGTTTTATTATCGTACGTTTTGACATACAAAGGAGACCTAATAGTTGTTCAAACTTGTGTATCCTAAAAGTATCGGATTCACGATTTAGCATCTCTTATTTTCAGTATCCATTATTTTACCTTTATTTGGTACTGTTATTTATTGCAAGTTACAAGACTGAAAACATGCTAATGGAAGAATCTTACTGCGCATGTGCAGAATTCCTCACACTGCCGCGCAAAGCAATGATGTATTTAACCTCTGGCGGGAGAATCTTACTGCACATGTACAGAATCCCTCACACTACCGCGCAAAGCAATGATGTATTTAACCTCTAGTGGAAGAATCTTACTGCGCATGTGCAGAATCCCTCACACTGCCGCGCATAGCAATGATGTATTTAACCTCTGGCGGAAGAATCTTACTGCGCATGTGCAGAATCCCTCACACTGCCGCACAAGGGAATGGTGTATTTAACCTCCGGTGCAAGAATCTTACTATGCATGTACAGAATCCCTCGTGCTGCCATGCTCTATCCTGTCAAATACGTCAAATACTTTTGTGTTTGTGTATTGATAAATGTCCGGCTTTTTAAAATCTTGGAGTTATGAGTTCGCAAGCATTGACGGGTGATGCGGGTAATTCCCACATATTCAGGCAGATTTTTGCGCTTGATTGAATAAACTATTGCCTGCCTTAGCAGTGCCATTTTATTCTACTCATAATTTATTGTAAAGTGTTGGTTAAAGGAAGTTTTACCCGTCTAATCTGTATAGTATGTATATTAGAAACTACATATCATGATTGTACAAATATTCCCCATAGCATAGAACAAGAAAGTGGGTTCCAATGCACAGTGTTGAATGTTGGCTGCAATTTGTGCCGGTTTCTTCTAGTTAGTCCTCATGACATGGAAAAAGGAAGTTGGTTTCAATTCGAATGTATGTGTAGAGTTTACAGGGTTGGAATTATGTAGTCAGTAGTATTCTCTCTCTGTCTTTTCGCTCAAAGTATCAGTGCAGAAGAGGTTTCCATTGAAAATGTGTTTTTGTATAGTTTTCATGAAGATGGGCATTCCATTTTCATTAGTTCATTAAGGCAGATCGGAGTGAACGCTGTATTGCGCAGCCAATATCGAATTTCACGTTCATTGTTCTCATGTCAGTTTATGTTGGGATATATCTTTATATCTAGGTACGATAATAAATGGATTTGCTCGTTTACTCGTGCGTTGAAAGCCGGAGTAGCTTTGTTCATTTTCGACAGGCTGATAGTAACGTAATGGAGTTTAGTTCTGCATTAAAACCGCGCTCGCGAGTGTAGATGCAATCTCATTTTTTTCCTTCATGACGCTGATCAACACGCCGTTTTGTACACTTTCTGTGTCTCGTGTCTGGCTAAACTGTATGTAAAACGGTAAAACCTTCGTCATCAAAAGTATATTTTCAAAATGTATTGATCGGGGAGGGACAGGTACATTCTACTTCTTGCATCTATCAAGATTTAGGAATAGGAAAATTTTCGCGCAATTGAAATCTGATCGTACATTTGTAACCACATGACGAGTAAATGCGGACATATTAGACGTTTACAACCGAGTAATTTGATTATGCGTTGTTTTCATGATATTTTTAAACTCTTATTTCAAGCAGCTTTGCTTGACAAAATCCCCGAGGTATATTAAACGAGACTTAAGCTGACGCTGTTACCCAGAATTAATGAAATGGATGCTGCCAGCGACTCCCGTCTCGGCTCACGCGCTTATATAAACGCGATAGTCATTTCCACCCCTATGTAGAGGTTGTATTTGAAGACTGAAAGTTTTCATAAACAGTGAAATTCAATTAACTTGTTCGCCGAGTATATAGTTATTATGCGATGCTCGGCTGCTCGGTTGCGTGTGATACAAGCGTAGACTATAACACGTGCTGTCTTAGTCTTTGTGGAATTCCAAGAAAGGTGTATCGAATTTTGAAAACGCGTTTCAGATTCTAGTGAACGAATCGTCGAGGTAGATGTGGAGCGAGCGAAGTAGTAAATCTCGTCTATTAGTATAAGTGTTGATGAATTTCGAAAGTAGAACATAGAAGTGAGTGAGTTATTGTCATGAGTCGCTGAAAACATTACGTTGTATGACTGGTTCAAATGGTGTACCTACCGATCCGGGGTGTGATCCGTTTGGTTATTCTCTAATTGGGATTCGGAATCGATGTAGCTGGCACCTAGCGGCAGAATTGAGAACCTATCTAGTTTAAGTAATCTAACAATTCGCTCCCATAACAAATGTACAGAGGATGATTCGGTGTTTTGATTGAAAAATTTAGAGTTATTTGAGGGTAAATTCCACTTCTCCACTGGTTGGTCAACGGGGGACACGCACAACCAAAATACCCCACCCACTCTTACCTCCCGAACGGGTCCTACAAACAATAACTGTAACAAACACAAAAATTAGAACTACGTTACCAAGAAAAAAGTAAAGAAGAACAAAAATAAAATTTTGGATCTTACCATAGAAACACTAAACGTCGGAACTTGGAAAGTTCCGAAAACTTGGAAGCTTTGGAAAAAGCAATGAACGAATCAAAATTAGATATTCTGGGAATTTCAAAGGTCAGGATAAATGACGAAAAGATTTATCAAACAACCTACAACAACGTTACTTTCTACCATGGGGATAACCCAGGAAAAGGGGGGCACGATTTTAAACACCCCAAAATTTAAAAAAACAGCAGTTCGGAAATGAAAAGCGTACCCGATCGGTCTTCTTCAGGCGCTGTATGCAATGCTGGTGGTTGGCGGAGTTTTCTGACACGCGACTCTTCTGGGCAGGTTAGTTGAGGTGGTTGGCCGTTGCTTTTCCCACCGTTTTGTTGCGTTAGAGTTTTCCTTCTCTGTGCCAAAAAGTGTGCAGCCGCAGATCGCTTACTAGCCACATGCTTTACGATGTTGAGTTTGCTGTCAACGACGTATACACGCACAGTACCAATCTTTCGGATCTAGTGGTAACATACTCTGCGGGTGTAATGTATTGTTCGCGTGAATGGGCGGGGGTTACAGGACGCGCGCAATTGCTAATGTAGTCGCTGCGTTCGCTATAGGATATTAGTGGGGGTTTTCGAATATCACTAACTTTCTGGTGTTTGTGGGACTCAAACCCAAGATGTAAGGATTGCGAAACGGGCACATTTCTACTTGGCCAAACAGCGACTTCCCGATCGGATAGCAACACTAAAATTAACAATCCAGAACAATGATTTGGTACTGTGTATGCCTCCACATCTACATCGTTTGAGGAAGAAATCGAAAATTCGTACAAGCTTTTGGGCGGAATCTTTCGAAAAGTCAAATGAAATTCAAAAACCAAAATTATAATTATGGGTGACGTCCTGTGCCAAATTGGTGAAAGTAGTCCAGAAGAAAGACATTTAATGGGAAGGTATATATCATCCAACTCTGTTAAGAATTAAATCTTGAAATAGTGAACGGATTTTTAAGAAAAAAGACTGGATATGAATCAGTCCAAATCAGGAATACAAAAACCAGATCGCTGAGCAATAAAATATGAGAAACTAACTGGCCCCCTTCACGGCTGATCTAGACCGTAGGCTAAAGTGAGTGGGCTAATGTGAGTTAGATGGAGGAACATTGGGATCTACATAGCTCCGTAGCGCGGTACGTGTACGAACTATTTGGTGCTCAGTTTTTTTCACTTTTGGTTTTCAGACTTGAGACTGGCTCAGTATTATTTTACGAAGGTATCTCTGTTGTAACCGCAGGTATGGACACACCTTACCTAATGGTGGGTAGATATATGTTTCTTTGGAATGGGTAGGTAAACTTGTGCACCAAATTGGAAATTTGATTAGTAATAATGCGTATATGTGAAACAATGAACGATATTTGTAGTTGTAGTTGTTTTCATATTTTCATGTTTTTGATACATGAAATAACAACTGGTTTCTCTGTACTGTCTGTGCGAGTGTGTTGATGGATGTTAGTGGTGCAGGTTGCTAGGAGATCATGCATTCACCTACTGAAACCTGCGGAAGTTTACAATAGGAAATAGCTTCAA
>JAJSSI010000158.1:0-49000 GCA_031841125.1 Acanthococcus lagerstroemiae
GTCATTTTTTGACCCAAATTGATCAATTTTTCCAACTTTTTCGAGGGTATCTCGGGAACGGAGGGTCGCCGCGAAATTGCAACAGCGAATTCGAACTCAGCGTAAAAAATTGAGTAAGAGACACTCATGAATTCGAAATTTTTGATTTTCTCAAATTTTGAAAATTTCTCCATACTATACATCATGCATTTTTTGGGACGAAAAAATTTTCGGAGAGCTACGGCGTCGGGGCTGGTGCTAGTTAGTCAATTTTTCGAGACGAATTCGAATCCGTTGTCAAAATTGAGCTAGAGTCATTTTTTGACCCAAATTGATCAATTTTTCCAACTTTTTCGGGTATCTCGGGAACGGAGGGTCGCCGCCAAATTGCAACAGCGAATTCGAACTCGGCGTGAAAAATTGAGTAAGAAACACTCATGAATTCGAAATTTTTGATTTTCTCAAATTTTGAAAATTTCTCCATACTACATCATGCATTTTTTGGGCGAAAAAATTTTCGGAGAGCTACGGCATCGGGGCTGGTGCTAGTTTGTCAATTTTTCGAGATGAATTCGAATCCGTTGTCAAAATTGAGCTAGAGTCATTTTTTGACCCAAATTGATCAATTTTTCCAACTTTTTCGAGGGTATCTCGGGAACGGAGGGTCGCCGCCAAATTGCAACAGCGAATTCGAACTCAGCGTGAAAAATTGAGTAAGAAACACTCATGAAATTCGAAATTTTTGATTTTCTCAAATTTTGAAAATTTCTCCATACTATACATCATGCATTTTTTGGGGCGAAAAATTTTCGGAGAGCTACGGCGTCGGGGCTGGTGCTAGTTAGTCAATTTTTCGAGACGAATTCGAATCCGTTGTCAAAATTGAGCTAGAGTCATTTTTTGACCCAAATTGATCAATTTTTCCAACTTTTTCGAGGGTATCTCGGGAACGGAGGGTCGCCGCCAAATTGCAACAGCGAATTCGAACTCAGCGTGAAAAATTGAGTAAGACACTCAAAACGAAAAATCAAATTTTGAAAAATAATAAAAAAAAAAAAAAAAATTTTCAAAAGGGGCTGGTGCATAAAAAAAAAAAAAAAAAAAAAATTTTAAAAAATTTTTTTTGAAATTTTTAAAATTTTTTTTTTCTTTTTTTTGGAGGGTAAATAAAAAAAAAAAAATTCGAACTCAGCAAAAAATTGAGTAAGAAACACTCATGAATTCGAAATTTTTGATTTTCTCAAATTTTGAAAATTTCTCCATACTATACATCATGCATTTTTTGGGGCGAAAAAATTTTCGGAGAGCTACGGCGTCGGGGCTGGTGCTAGTTAGTCAATTTTTCGAGACGAATTCGAATCCGTTGTCAAAATTGAGCTAGAGTCATTTTTTGACCCAAATTGATCAATTTTTCCAACTTTTTCGAGGGTATCTCGGGAACGGAGGGTCGCCGCCAAATTGCAACAGCGAATTCGAACTCAGCGTGAAAAATTGAGTAAGAAACACTCATGAATTCGAAATTTTTGATTTTCTCAAATTTTGAAAATTTCTCCATACTATACATCATGCATTTTTTGGGGCGAAAAAATTTTCGGAGAGCTACGGCGTCGGGGCTGGTGCTAGTTAGTCAATTTTTCGAGACGAATTCGAATCCGTTGTCAAAATTGAGCTAGAGTCATTTTTTGACCCAAATTGATCAATTTTTCCAACTTTTTCGAGGGTATCTCGGGAACGGAGGGTCGCCGCCAAATTGCAACAGCGAATTCGAACTCAGCGTGAAAAATTGAGTAAGAAACACTCATGAATTCGAAATTTTTGATTTTCTCAAATTTTGAAAATTTCTCCATACTATACATCATGCATTTTTTGGGGCGAAAAAATTTTCGGAGAGCTACGGCGTCGGGGCTGGTGCTAGTTAGTCAATTTTTCGAGACGAATTCGAATCCGTTGTCAAAATTGAGCTAGAGTCATTTTTTGACCCAAATTGATCAATTTTTCCAACTTTTTCGAGGGTATCTCGGGAACGGAGGGTCGCCGCCAAATTGCAACAGCGAATTCGAACTCAGCGTGAAAAATTGAGTAAGAAACACTCATGAATTCGAAATTTTTGATTTTCTCAAATTTTGAAAATTTCTCCATACTATACATCATGCATTTTTTGGGGCGAAAAAATTTTCGGAGAGCTACGGCGTCGGGGCTGGTGCTAGTTAGTCAATTTTTCGAGACGAATTCGAATCCGTTGTCAAAATTGAGCTAGAGTCATTTTTTGACCCAAATTGATCAATTTTTCCAACTTTTTCGAGGGTATCTCGGGAACGGAGGGTCGCCGCCAAATTGCAACAGCGAATTCGAACTCAGCGTGAAAAATTGAGTAAGAAACACTCATGAATTCGAAATTTTTGATTTTCTCAAATTTTGAAAATTTCTCCATACTATACATCATGCATTTTTTGGGGCGAAAAAATTTTCGGAGAGCTACGGCGTCGGGGCTGGTGCTAGTTAGTCAATTTTTCGAGACGAATTCGAATCCGTTGTCAAAATTGAGCTAGAGTCATTTTTTGACCCAAATTGATCAATTTTTCCAACTTTTTCGAGGGTATCTCGGGAACGGAGGGTCGCCGCCAAATTGCAACAGCGAATTCGAACTCAGCGTGAAAAATTGAGTAAGAAACACTCATGAATTCGAAATTTTTGATTTTCTCAAATTTTGAAAATTTCTCCATACTATACATCATGCATTTTTTGGGGCGAAAAAATTTTCGGAGAGCTACGGCGTCGGGGCTGGTGCTAGTTAGTCAATTTTTCGAGACGAATTCGAATCCGTTGTCAAAATTGAGCTAGAGTCATTTTTTGACCCAAATTGATCAATTTTTCCAACTTTTTCGAGGGTATCTCGGGAACGGAGGGTCGCCGCCAAATTGCAACAGCGAATTCGAACTCAGCGTGAAAAATTGAGTAAGAAACACTCATGAATTCGAAATTTTTGATTTTCTCAAATTTTGAAAATTTCTCCATACTATACATCATGCATTTTTTGGGGCGAAAAAATTTTCGGAGAGCTACGGCGTCGGGGCTGGTGCTAGTTAGTCAATTTTTCGAGACGAATTCGAATCCGTTGTCAAAATTGAGCTAGAGTCATTTTTTGACCCAAATTGATCAATTTTTCCAACTTTTTCGAGGGTATCTCGGGAACGGAGGGTCGCCGCCAAATTGCAACAGCGAATTCGAACTCAGCGTGAAAAATTGAGTAAGAAACACTCATGAATTCGAAATTTTTGATTTTCTCAAATTTTGAAAATTTCTCCATACTATACATCATGCATTTTTTGGGGCGAAAAAATTTTCGGAGAGCTACGGCGTCGGGGCTGGTGCTAGTTAGTCAATTTTTCGAGACGAATTCGAATCCGTTGTCAAAATTGAGCTAGAGTCATTTTTTGACCCAAATTGATCAATTTTTCCAACTTTTTCGAGGGTATCTCGGGAACGGAGGGTCGCCGCCAAATTGCAACAGCGAATTCGAACTCAGCGTGAAAAATTGAGTAAGAAACACTCATGAATTCGAAATTTTTGATTTTCTCAAATTTTGAAAATTTCTCCATACTATACATCATGCATTTTTTGGGGCGAAAAAATTTTCGGAGAGCTACGGCGTCGGGGCTGGTGCTAGTTAGTCAATTTTTCGAGACGAATTCGAATCCGTTGTCAAAATTGAGCTAGAGTCATTTTTTGACCCAAATTGATCAATTTTTCCAACTTTTTCGAGGGTATCTCGGGAACGGAGGGTCGCCGCCAAATTGCAACAGCGAATTCGAACTCAGCGTGAAAAATTGAGTAAGAAACACTCATGAATTCGAAATTTTTGATTTTCTCAAATTTTGAAAATTTCTCCATACTATACATCATGCATTTTTTGGGCGAAAAAATTTTCGGAGAGCTACGGCGTCGGGGCTGGTGCTAGTTAGTCAATTTTTCGAGACGAATTCGAATCCGTTGTCAAAATTGAGCTAGAGTCATTTTTTGACCCAAATTGATCAATTTTTCCAACTTTTTCGAGGGTATCTCGGGAACGGAGGGTCGCCGCCAAATTGCAACAGCGAATTCGAACTCAGCGTGAAAAATTGAGTAAGAAACACTCATGAATTCGAAATTTTTGATTTTCTCAAATTTTGAAAATTTCTCCATACTATACATCATGCATTTTTTGGGGCGAAAAAATTTTCGGAGAGCTACGGCGTCGGGGCTGGTGCTAGTTAGTCAATTTTTCGAGACGAATTCGAATCCGTTGTCAAAATTGAGCTAGAGTCATTTTTTGACCCAAATTGATCAATTTTTCCAACTTTTTCGAGGGTATCTCGGGAACGGAGGGTCGCCGCCAAATTGCAACAGCGAATTCGAACTCAGCGTGAAAAATTGAGTAAGAAACACTCATGAATTCGAAATTTTTGATTTTCTCAAATTTTGAAAATTTCTCCATACTATACATCATGCATTTTTTGGGGCGAAAAAATTTTCGGAGAGCTACGGCGTCGGGGCTGGTGCTAGTTAGTCAATTTTTCGAGACGAATTCGAATCCGTTGTCAAAATTGAGCTAGAGTCATTTTTTGACCCAAATTGATCAATTTTTCCAACTTTTTCGAGGGTATCTCGGGAACGGAGGGTCGCCGCCAAATTGCAACAGCGAATTCGAACTCAGCGTGAAAAATTGAGTAAGAAACACTCATGAATTCGAAATTTTTGATTTTCTCAAATTTTGAAAATTTCTCCATACTATACATCATGCATTTTTTGGGGCGAAAAAATTTTCGGAGAGCTACGGCGTCGGGGCTGGTGCTAGTTAGTCAATTTTTCGAGACGAATTCGAATCCGTTGTCAAAATTGAGCTAGAGTCATTTTTTGACCCAAATTGATCAATTTTTCCAACTTTTTCGAGGGTATCTCGGGAACGGAGGGTCGCCGCCAAATTGCAACAGCGAATTCGAACTCAGCGTGAAAAATTGAGTAAGAAACACTCATGAATTCGAAATTTTTGATTTTCTCAAATTTTGAAAATTTCTCCATACTATACATCATGCATTTTTTGGGGCGAAAAAATTTTCGGAGAGCTACGGCGTCGGGGCTGGTGCTAGTTAGTCAATTTTTCGAGACGAATTCGAATCCGTTGTCAAAATTGAGCTAGAGTCATTTTTTGACCCAAATTGATCAATTTTTCCAACTTTTTCGAGGGTATCTCGGGAACGGAGGGTCGCCGCCAAATTGCAACAGCGAATTCGAACTCAGCGTGAAAAATTGAGTAAGAAACACTCATGAATTCGAAATTTTTGATTTTCTCAAATTTTGAAAATTTCTCCATACTATACATCATGCATTTTTTGGGGCGAAAAAATTTTCGGAGAGCTACGGCGTCGGGGCTGGTGCTAGTTAGTCAATTTTTCGAGACGAATTCGAATCCGTTGTCAAAATTGAGCTAGAGTCATTTTTTGACCCAAATTGATCAATTTTTCCAACTTTTTCGAGGGTATCTCGGGAACGGAGGGTCGCCGCCAAATTGCAACAGCGAATTCGAACTCAGCGTGAAAAATTGAGTAAGAAACACTCATGAATTCGAAATTTTTGATTTTCTCAAATTTTGAAAATTTCTCCATACTATACATCATGCATTTTTTGGGCGAAAAAATTTTCGGAGAGCTACGGCGTCGGGGCTGGTGCTAGTTAGTCAATTTTTCGAGACGAATTCGAATCCGTTGTCAAAATTGAGCTAGAGTCATTTTTTGACCCAAATTGATCAATTTTTCCAACTTTTTCGAGGGTATCTCGGGAACGGAGGGTCGCCGCCAAATTGCAACAGCGAATTCGAACTCAGCGTGAAAAATTGAGTAAGAAACACTCATGAATTCGAAATTTTTGATTTTCTCAAATTTTGAAAATTTCTCCATACTATACATCATGCATTTTTTGGGGCGAAAAAATTTTCGGAGAGCTACGGCGTCGGGGCTGGTGCTAGTTAGTCAATTTTTCGAGACGAATTCGAATCCGTTGTCAAAATTGAGCTAGAGTCATTTTTTGACCCAAATTGATCAATTTTTCCAACTTTTTCGAGGGTATCTCGGGAACGGAGGGTCGCCGCCAAATTGCAACAGCGAATTCGAACTCAGCGTGAAAAATTGAGTAAGAAACACTCATGAATTCGAAATTTTTGATTTTCTCAAATTTTGAAAATTTCTCCATACTATACATCATGCATTTTTTGGGGCGAAAAAATTTTCGGAGAGCTACGGCGTCGGGGCTGGTGCTAGTTAGTCAATTTTTCGAGACGAATTCGAATCCGTTGTCAAAATTGAGCTAGAGTCATTTTTTGACCCAAATTGATCAATTTTTCCAACTTTTTCGAGGGTATCTCGGGAACGGAGGGTCGCCGCCAAATTGCAACAGCGAATTCGAACTCAGCGTGAAAAATTGAGTAAGAAACACTCATGAATTCGAAATTTTTGATTTTCTCAAATTTTGAAAATTTCTCCATACTATACATCATGCATTTTTTGGGGCGAAAAAATTTTCGGAGAGCTACGGCGTCGGGGCTGGTGCTAGTTAGTCAATTTTTCGAGACGAATTCGAATCCGTTGTCAAAATTGAGCTAGAGTCATTTTTTGACCCAAATTGATCAATTTTTCCAACTTTTTCGAGGGTATCTCGGGAACGGAGGGTCGCCGCCAAATTGCAACAGCGAATTCGAACTCAGCGTGAAAAATTGAGTAAGAAACACTCATGAATTCGAAATTTTTGATTTTCTCAAATTTTGAAAATTTCTCCATACTATACATCATGCATTTTTTGGGGCGAAAAAATTTTCGGAGAGCTACGGCGTCGGGGCTGGTGCTAGTTAGTCAATTTTTCGAGACGAATTCGAATCCGTTGTCAAAATTGAGCTAGAGTCATTTTTTGACCCAAATTGATCAATTTTTCCAACTTTTTCGAGGGTATCTCGGGAACGGAGGGTCGCCGCCAAATTGCAACAGCGAATTCGAACTCAGCGTGAAAAATTGAGTAAGAAACACTCATGAATTCGAAATTTTTGATTTTCTCAAATTTTGAAAATTTCTCCATACTATACATCATGCATTTTTTGGGCGAAAAAATTTTCGGAGAGCTACGGCGTCGGGGCTGGTGCTAGTTAGTCAATTTTTCGAGACGAATTCGAATCCGTTGTCAAAATTGAGCTAGAGTCATTTTTTGACCCAAATTGATCAATTTTTCCAACTTTTTCGAGGGTATCTCGGGAACGGAGGGTCGCCGCCAAATTGCAACAGCGAATTCGAACTCAGCGTGAAAAATTGAGTAAGAAACACTCATGAATTCGAAATTTTTGATTTTCTCAAATTTTGAAAATTTCTCCATACTATACATCATGCATTTTTTGGGGCGAAAAAATTTTCGGAGAGCTACGGCGTCGGGGCTGGTGCTAGTTAGTCAATTTTTCGAGACGAATTCGAATCCGTTGTCAAAATTGAGCTAGAGTCATTTTTTGACCCAAATTGATCAATTTTTCCAACTTTTTCGAGGGTATCTCGGGAACGGAGGGTCGCCGCCAAATTGCAACAGCGAATTCGAACTCAGCGTGAAAAATTGAGTAAGAAACACTCATGAATTCGAAATTTTTGATTTTCTCAAATTTTGAAAATTTCTCCATACTATACATCATGCATTTTTTGGGGCGAAAAAATTTTCGGAGAGCTACGGCGTCGGGGCTGGTGCTAGTTAGTCAATTTTTCGAGACGAATTCGAATCCGTTGTCAAAATTGAGCTAGAGTCATTTTTTGACCCAAATTGATCAATTTTTCCAACTTTTTCGAGGGTATCTCGGGAACGGAGGGTCGCCGCCAAATTGCAACAGCGAATTCGAACTCAGCGTGAAAAATTGAGTAAGAAACACTCATGAATTCGAAATTTTTGATTTTCTCAAATTTTGAAAATTTCTCCATACTATACATCATGCATTTTTTGGGGCGAAAAAATTTTCGGAGAGCTACGGCGTCGGGGCTGGTGCTAGTTAGTCAATTTTTCGAGACGAATTCGAATCCGTTGTCAAAATTGAGCTAGAGTCATTTTTTGACCCAAATTGATCAATTTTTCCAACTTTTTCGAGGGTATCTCGGGAACGGAGGGTCGCCGCCAAATTGCAACAGCGAATTCGAACTCAGCGTGAAAAATTGAGTAAGAAACACTCATGAATTCGAAATTTTTGATTTTCTCAAATTTTGAAAATTTCTCCATACTATACATCATGCATTTTTTGGGCGAAAAAATTTTCGGAGAGCTACGGCGTCGGGGCTGGTGCTAGTTAGTCAATTTTTCGAGACGAATTCGAATCCGTTGTCAAAATTGAGCTAGAGTCATTTTTTGACCCAAATTGATCAATTTTTCCAACTTTTTCGAGGGTATCTCGGGAACGGAGGGTCGCCGCCAAATTGCAACAGCGAATTCGAACTCAGCGTGAAAAATTGAGTAAGAAACACTCATGAATTCGAAATTTTTGATTTTCTCAAATTTTGAAAATTTCTCCATACTATACATCATGCATTTTTTGGGGCGAAAAAATTTTCGGAGAGCTACGGCGTCGGGGCTGGTGCTAGTTAGTCAATTTTTCGAGACGAATTCGAATCCGTTGTCAAAATTGAGCTAGAGTCATTTTTTGACCCAAATTGATCAATTTTTCCAACTTTTTCGAGGGTATCTCGGGAACGGAGGGTCGCCGCCAAATTGCAACAGCGAATTCGAACTCAGCGTGAAAAATTGAGTAAGAAACACTCATGAATTCGAAATTTTTGATTTTCTCAAATTTTGAAAATTTCTCCATACTATACATCATGCATTTTTTGGGGCGAAAAAATTTTCGGAGAGCTACGGCGTCGGGGCTGGTGCTAGTTAGTCAATTTTTCGAGACGAATTCGAATCCGTTGTCAAAATTGAGCTAGAGTCATTTTTTGACCCAAATTGATCAATTTTTCCAACTTTTTCGAGGGTATCTCGGGAACGGAGGGTCGCCGCCAAATTGCAACAGCGAATTCGAACTCAGCGTGAAAAATTGAGTAAGAAACACTCATGAATTCGAAATTTTTGATTTTCTCAAATTTTGAAAATTTCTCCATACTATACATCATGCATTTTTTGGGGCGAAAAAATTTTCGGAGAGCTACGGCGTCGGGGCTGGTGCTAGTTAGTCAATTTTTCGAGACGAATTCGAATCCGTTGTCAAAATTGAGCTAGAGTCATTTTTTGACCCAAATTGATCAATTTTTCCAACTTTTTCGAGGGTATCTCGGGAACGGAGGGTCGCCGCCAAATTGCAACAGCGAATTCGAACTCAGCGTGAAAAATTGAGTAAGAAACACTCATGAATTCGAAATTTTTGATTTTCTCAAATTTTGAAAATTTCTCCATACTATACATCATGCATTTTTTGGGGCGAAAAAATTTTCGGAGAGCTACGGCGTCGGGGCTGGTGCTAGTTAGTCAATTTTTCGAGACGAATTCGAATCCGTTGTCAAAATTGAGCTAGAGTCATTTTTTGACCCAAATTGATCAATTTTTCCAACTTTTTCGAGGGTATCTCGGGAACGGAGGGTCGCCGCCAAATTGCAACAGCGAATTCGAACTCAGCGTGAAAAATTGAGTAAGAAACACTCATGAATTCGAAATTTTTGATTTTCTCAAATTTTGAAAATTTCTCCATACTATACATCATGCATTTTTTGGGGCGAAAAAATTTTCGGAGAGCTACGGCGTCGGGGCTGGTGCTAGTTAGTCAATTTTTCGAGACGAATTCGAATCCGTTGTCAAAATTGAGCTAGAGTCATTTTTTGACCCAAATTGATCAATTTTTCCAACTTTTTCGAGGGTATCTCGGGAACGGAGGGTCGCCGCCAAATTGCAACAGCGAATTCGAACTCAGCGTGAAAAATTGAGTAAGAAACACTCATGAATTCGAAATTTTTGATTTTCTCAAATTTTGAAAATTTCTCCATACTATACATCATGCATTTTTTGGGGCGAAAAAATTTTCGGAGAGCTACGGCGTCGGGGCTGGTGCTAGTTAGTCAATTTTTCGAGACGAATTCGAATCCGTTGTCAAAATTGAGCTAGAGTCATTTTTTGACCCAAATTGATCAATTTTTCCAACTTTTTCGAGGGTATCTCGGGAACGGAGGGTCGCCGCCAAATTGCAACAGCGAATTCGAACTCAGCGTGAAAAATTGAGTAAGAAACACTCATGAATTCGAAATTTTTGATTTTCTCAAATTTTGAAAATTTCTCCATACTATACATCATGCATTTTTTGGGGCGAAAAAATTTTCGGAGAGCTACGGCGTCGGGGCTGGTGCTAGTTAGTCAATTTTTCGAGACGAATTCGAATCCGTTGTCAAAATTGAGCTAGAGTCATTTTTTGACCCAAATTGATCAATTTTTCCAACTTTTTCGAGGGTATCTCGGGAACGGAGGGTCGCCGCCAAATTGCAACAGCGAATTCGAACTCAGCGTGAAAAATTGAGTAAGAAACACTCATGAATTCGAAATTTTTGATTTTCTCAAATTTTGAAAATTTCTCCATACTATACATCATGCATTTTTTGGGGCGAAAAAATTTTCGGAGAGCTACGGCGTCGGGGCTGGTGCTAGTTAGTCAATTTTTCGAGACGAATTCGAATCCGTTGTCAAAATTGAGCTAGAGTCATTTTTTGACCCAAATTGATCAATTTTTCCAACTTTTTCGAGGGTATCTCGGGAACGGAGGGTCGCCGCCAAATTGCAACAGCGAATTCGAACTCAGCGTGAAAAATTGAGTAAGAAACACTCATGAATTCGAAATTTTTGATTTTCTCAAATTTTGAAAATTTCTCCATACTATACATCATGCATTTTTTGGGGCGAAAAAATTTTCGGAGAGCTACGGCGTCGGGGCTGGTGCTAGTTAGTCAATTTTTCGAGACGAATTCGAATCCGTTGTCAAAATTGAGCTAGAGTCATTTTTTGACCCAAATTGATCAATTTTTCCAACTTTTTCGAGGGTATCTCGGGAACGGAGGGTCGCCGCCAAATTGCAACAGCGAATTCGAACTCAGCGTGAAAAATTGAGTAAGAAACACTCATGAATTCGAAATTTTTGATTTTCTCAAATTTTGAAAATTTCTCCATACTATACATCATGCATTTTTTGGGGCGAAAAAATTTTCGGAGAGCTACGGCGTCGGGGCTGGTGCTAGTTAGTCAATTTTTCGAGACGAATTCGAATCCGTTGTCAAAATTGAGCTAGAGTCATTTTTTGACCCAAATTGATCAATTTTTCCAACTTTTTCGAGGGTATCTCGGGAACGGAGGGTCGCCGCCAAATTGCAACAGCGAATTCGAACTCAGCGTGAAAAATTGAGTAAGAAACACTCATGAATTCGAAATTTTTGATTTTCTCAAATTTTGAAAATTTCTCCATACTATACATCATGCATTTTTTGGGGCGAAAAAATTTTCGGAGAGCTACGGCGTCGGGGCTGGTGCTAGTTAGTCAATTTTTCGAGACGAATTCGAATCCGTTGTCAAAATTGAGCTAGAGTCATTTTTTGACCCAAATTGATCAATTTTTCCAACTTTTTCGAGGGTATCTCGGGAACGGAGGGTCGCCGCCAAATTGCAACAGCGAATTCGAACTCAGCGTGAAAAATTGAGTAAGAAACACTCATGAATTCGAAATTTTTGATTTTCTCAAATTTTGAAAATTTCTCCATACTATACATCATGCATTTTTTGGGGCGAAAAAATTTTCGGAGAGCTACGGCGTCGGGGCTGGTGCTAGTTAGTCAATTTTTCGAGACGAATTCGAATCCGTTGTCAAAATTGAGCTAGAGTCATTTTTTGACCCAAATTGATCAATTTTTCCAACTTTTTCGAGGGTATCTCGGGAACGGAGGGTCGCCGCCAAATTGCAACAGCGAATTCGAACTCAGCGTGAAAAATTGAGTAAGAAACACTCATGAATTCGAAATTTTTGATTTTCTCAAATTTTGAAAATTTCTCCATACTATACATCATGCATTTTTTGGGGCGAAAAAATTTTCGGAGAGCTACGGCGTCGGGGCTGGTGCTAGTTAGTCAATTTTTCGAGACGAATTCGAATCCGTTGTCAAAATTGAGCTAGAGTCATTTTTTGACCCAAATTGATCAATTTTTCCAACTTTTTCGAGGGTATCTCGGGAACGGAGGGTCGCCGCCAAATTGCAACAGCGAATTCGAACTCAGCGTGAAAAATTGAGTAAGAAACACTCATGAATTCGAAATTTTTGATTTTCTCAAATTTTGAAAATTTCTCCATACTATACATCATGCATTTTTTGGGGCGAAAAAATTTTCGGAGAGCTACGGCGTCGGGGCTGGTGCTAGTTAGTCAATTTTTCGAGACGAATTCGAATCCGTTGTCAAAATTGAGCTAGAGTCATTTTTTGACCCAAATTGATCAATTTTTCCAACTTTTTCGAGGGTATCTCGGGAACGGAGGGTCGCCGCCAAATTGCAACAGCGAATTCGAACTCAGCGTGAAAAATTGAGTAAGAAACACTCATGAATTCGAAATTTTTGATTTTCTCAAATTTTGAAAATTTCTCCATACTATACATCATGCATTTTTTGGGGCGAAAAAATTTTCGGAGAGCTACGGCGTCGGGGCTGGTGCTAGTTAGTCAATTTTTCGAGACGAATTCGAATCCGTTGTCAAAATTGAGCTAGAGTCATTTTTTGACCCAAATTGATCAATTTTTCCAACTTTTTCGAGGGTATCTCGGGAACGGAGGGTCGCCGCCAAATTGCAACAGCGAATTCGAACTCAGCGTGAAAAATTGAGTAAGAAACACTCATGAATTCGAAATTTTTGATTTTCTCAAATTTTGAAAATTTCTCCATACTATACATCATGCATTTTTTGGGGCGAAAAAATTTTCGGAGAGCTACGGCGTCGGGGCTGGTGCTAGTTAGTCAATTTTTCGAGACGAATTCGAATCCGTTGTCAAAATTGAGCTAGAGTCATTTTTTGACCCAAATTGATCAATTTTTCCAACTTTTTCGAGGGTATCTCGGGAACGGAGGGTCGCCGCCAAATTGCAACAGCGAATTCGAACTCAGCGTGAAAAATTGAGTAAGAAACACTCATGAATTCGAAATTTTTGATTTTCTCAAATTTTGAAAATTTCTCCATACTATACATCATGCATTTTTTGGGGCGAAAAAATTTTCGGAGAGCTACGGCGTCGGGGCTGGTGCTAGTTAGTCAATTTTTCGAGACGAATTCGAATCCGTTGTCAAAATTGAGCTAGAGTCATTTTTTGACCCAAATTGATCAATTTTTCCAACTTTTTCGAGGGTATCTCGGGAACGGAGGGTCGCCGCCAAATTGCAACAGCGAATTCGAACTCAGCGTGAAAAATTGAGTAAGAAACACTCATGAATTCGAAATTTTTGATTTTCTCAAATTTTGAAAATTTCTCCATACTATACATCATGCATTTTTTGGGGCGAAAAAATTTTCGGAGAGCTACGGCGTCGGGGCTGGTGCTAGTTAGTCAATTTTTCGAGACGAATTCGAATCCGTTGTCAAAATTGAGCTAGAGTCATTTTTTGACCCAAATTGATCAATTTTTCCAACTTTTTCGAGGGTATCTCGGGAACGGAGGGTCGCCGCCAAATTGCAACAGCGAATTCGAACTCAGCGTGAAAAATTGAGTAAGAAACACTCATGAATTCGAAATTTTTGATTTTCTCAAATTTTGAAAATTTCTCCATACTATACATCATGCATTTTTTGGGGCGAAAAAATTTTCGGAGAGCTACGGCGTCGGGGCTGGTGCTAGTTAGTCAATTTTTCGAGACGAATTCGAATCCGTTGTCAAAATTGAGCTAGAGTCATTTTTTGACCCAAATTGATCAATTTTTCCAACTTTTTCGAGGGTATCTCGGGAACGGAGGGTCGCCGCCAAATTGCAACAGCGAATTCGAACTCAGCGTGAAAAATTGAGTAAGAAACACTCATGAATTCGAAATTTTTGATTTTCTCAAATTTTGAAAATTTCTCCATACTATACATCATGCATTTTTTGGGGCGAAAAAATTTTCGGAGAGCTACGGCGTCGGGGCTGGTGCTAGTTAGTCAATTTTTCGAGACGAATTCGAATCCGTTGTCAAAATTGAGCTAGAGTCATTTTTTGACCCAAATTGATCAATTTTTCCAACTTTTTCGAGGGTATCTCGGGAACGGAGGGTCGCCGCCAAATTGCAACAGCGAATTCGAACTCAGCGTGAAAAATTGAGTAAGAAACACTCATGAATTCGAAATTTTTGATTTTCTCAAATTTTGAAAATTTCTCCATACTATACATCATGCATTTTTTGGGGCGAAAAAATTTTCGGAGAGCTACGGCGTCGGGGCTGGTGCTAGTTAGTCAATTTTTCGAGACGAATTCGAATCCGTTGTCAAAATTGAGCTAGAGTCATTTTTTGACCCAAATTGATCAATTTTTCCAACTTTTTCGAGGGTATCTCGGGAACGGAGGGTCGCCGCCAAATTGCAACAGCGAATTCGAACTCAGCGTGAAAAATTGAGTAAGAAACACTCATGAATTCGAAATTTTTGATTTTCTCAAATTTTGAAAATTTCTCCATACTATACATCATGCATTTTTTGGGGCGAAAAAATTTTCGGAGAGCTACGGCGTCGGGGCTGGTGCTAGTTAGTCAATTTTTCGAGACGAATTCGAATCCGTTGTCAAAATTGAGCTAGAGTCATTTTTTGACCCAAATTGATCAATTTTTCCAACTTTTTCGAGGGTATCTCGGGAACGGAGGGTCGCCGCCAAATTGCAACAGCGAATTCGAACTCAGCGTGAAAAATTGAGTAAGAAACACTCATGAATTCGAAATTTTTGATTTTCTCAAATTTTGAAAATTTCTCCATACTATACATCATGCATTTTTTGGGGCGAAAAAATTTTCGGAGAGCTACGGCGTCGGGGCTGGTGCTAGTTAGTCAATTTTTCGAGACGAATTCGAATCCGTTGTCAAAATTGAGCTAGAGTCATTTTTTGACCCAAATTGATCAATTTTTCCAACTTTTTCGAGGGTATCTCGGGAACGGAGGGTCGCCGCCAAATTGCAACAGCGAATTCGAACTCAGCGTGAAAAATTGAGTAAGAAACACTCATGAATTCGAAATTTTTGATTTTCTCAAATTTTGAAAATTTCTCCATACTATACATCATGCATTTTTTGGGGCGAAAAAATTTTCGGAGAGCTACGGCGTCGGGCTGGTGCTAGTTAGTCAATTTTTCGAGACGAATTCGAATCCGTTGTCAAAATTGAGCTAGAGTCATTTTTTGACCCAAATTGATCAATTTTTCCAACTTTTTCGAGGGTATCTCGGGAACGGAGGGTCGCCGCCAAATTGCAACAGCGAATTCGAACTCAGCGTGAAAAATTGAGTAAGAAACACTCATGAATTCGAAATTTTTGATTTTCTCAAATTTTGAAAATTTCTCCATACTATACATCATGCATTTTTTGGGGCGAAAAAATTTTCGGAGAGCTACGGCGTCGGGGCTGGTGCTAGTTAGTCAATTTTTCGAGACGAATTCGAATCCGTTGTCAAAATTGAGCTAGAGTCATTTTTTGACCCAAATTGATCAATTTTTCCAACTTTTTCGAGGGTATCTCGGGAACGGAGGGTCGCCGCCAAATTGCAACAGCGAATTCGAACTCAGCGTGAAAAATTGAGTAAGAAACACTCATGAATTCGAAATTTTTGATTTTCTCAAATTTTGAAAATTTCTCCATACTATACATCATGCATTTTTTGGGGCGAAAAAATTTTCGGAGAGCTACGGCGTCGGGGCTGGTGCTAGTTAGTCAATTTTTCGAGACGAATTCGAATCCGTTGTCAAAATTGAGCTAGAGTCATTTTTTGACCCAAATTGATCAATTTTTCCAACTTTTTCGAGGGTATCTCGGGAACGGAGGGTCGCCGCCAAATTGCAACAGCGAATTCGAACTCAGCGTGAAAAATTGAGTAAGAAACACTCATGAATTCGAAATTTTTGATTTTCTCAAATTTTGAAAATTTCTCCATACTATACATCATGCATTTTTTGGGGCGAAAAAATTTTCGGAGAGCTACGGCGTCGGGGCTGGTGCTAGTTAGTCAATTTTTCGAGACGAATTCGAATCCGTTGTCAAAATTGAGCTAGAGTCATTTTTTGACCCAAATTGATCAATTTTTCCAACTTTTTCGAGGGTATCTCGGGAACGGAGGGTCGCCGCCAAATTGCAACAGCGAATTCGAACTCAGCGTGAAAAATTGAGTAAGAAACACTCATGAATTCGAAATTTTTGATTTTCTCAAATTTTGAAAATTTCTCCATACTATACATCATGCATTTTTTGGGGCGAAAAAATTTTCGGAGAGCTACGGCGTCGGGGCTGGTGCTAGTTAGTCAATTTTTCGAGACGAATTCGAATCCGTTGTCAAAATTGAGCTAGAGTCATTTTTTGACCCAAATTGATCAATTTTTCCAACTTTTTCGAGGGTATCTCGGGAACGGAGGGTCGCCGCCAAATTGCAACAGCGAATTCGAACTCAGCGTGAAAAATTGAGTAAGAAACACTCATGAATTCGAAATTTTTGATTTTCTCAAATTTTGAAAATTTCTCCATACTATACATCATGCATTTTTTGGGCGAAAAAATTTTCGGAGAGCTACGGCGTCGGGGCTGGTGCTAGTTAGTCAATTTTTCGAGACGAATTCGAATCCGTTGTCAAAATTGAGCTAGAGTCATTTTTTGACCCAAATTGATCAATTTTTCCAACTTTTTCGAGGGTATCTCGGGAACGGAGGGTCGCCGCCAAATTGCAACAGCGAATTCGAACTCAGCGTGAAAAATTGAGTAAGAAACACTCATGAATTCGAAATTTTTGATTTTCTCAAATTTTGAAAATTTCTCCATACTATACATCATGCATTTTTTGGGGCGAAAAAATTTTCGGAGAGCTACGGCGTCGGGGCTGGTGCTAGTTAGTCAATTTTTCGAGACGAATTCGAATCCGTTGTCAAAATTGAGCTAGAGTCATTTTTTGACCCAAATTGATCAATTTTTCCAACTTTTTCGAGGGTATCTCGGGAACGGAGGGTCGCCGCCAAATTGCAACAGCGAATTCGAACTCAGCGTGAAAAATTGAGTAAGAAACACTCATGAATTCGAAATTTTTGATTTTCTCAAATTTTGAAAATTTCTCCATACTATACATCATGCATTTTTTGGGCGAAAAAATTTTCGGAGAGCTACGGCGTCGGGGCTGGTGCTAGTTAGTCAATTTTTCGAGACGAATTCGAATCCGTTGTCAAAATTGAGCTAGAGTCATTTTTTGACCCAAATTGATCAATTTTTCCAACTTTTTCGAGGGTATCTCGGGAACGGAGGGTCGCCGCCAAATTGCAACAGCGAATTCGAACTCAGCGTGAAAAATTGAGTAAGAAACACTCATGAATTCGAAATTTTTGATTTTCTCAAATTTTGAAAATTTCTCCATACTATACATCATGCATTTTTTGGGGCGAAAAAATTTTCGGAGAGCTACGGCGTCGGGGCTGGTGCTAGTTAGTCAATTTTTCGAGACGAATTCGAATCCGTTGTCAAAATTGAGCTAGAGTCATTTTTTGACCCAAATTGATCAATTTTTCCAACTT
Organism: Acanthococcus lagerstroemiae; assembly: GCA_031841125.1. NCBI lineage: Eukaryota > Metazoa > Arthropoda > Insecta > Hemiptera > Eriococcidae > Acanthococcus > Acanthococcus lagerstroemiae. The sequence goes on from JAJSSI010000158.1 coordinate 17,745, forward strand.
TTTCGAGGGTATCTCGGGAACGGAGGGTCGCCGCCAAATTGCAACAGCGAATTCGAACTCAGCGTGAAAAATTGAGTAAGAAACACTCATGAATTCGAAATTTTTGATTTTCTCAAATTTTGAAAATTTCTCCATACTATACATCATGCATTTTTTGGGGCGAAAAAATTTTCGGAGAGCTACGGCGTCGGGGCTGGTGCTAGTTAGTCAATTTTTCGAGACGAATTCGAATCCGTTGTCAAAATTGAGCTAGAGTCATTTTTTGACCCAAATTGATCAATTTTTCCAACTTTTTCGAGGGTATCTCGGGAACGGAGGGTCGCCGCCAAATTGCAACAGCGAATTCGAACTCAGCGTGAAAAATTGAGTAAGAAACACTCATGAATTCGAAATTTTTGATTTTCTCAAATTTTGAAAATTTCTCCATACTATACATCATGCATTTTTTGGGCGAAAAAATTTTCGGAGAGCTACGGCGTCGGGGCTGGTGCTAGTTAGTCAATTTTTCGAGACGAATTCGAATCCGTTGTCAAAATTGAGCTAGAGTCATTTTTTGACCCAAATTGATCAATTTTTCCAACTTTTTCGAGGGTATCTCGGGAACGGAGGGTCGCCGCCAAATTGCAACAGCGAATTCGAACTCAGCGTGAAAAATTGAGTAAGAAACACTCATGAATTCGAAATTTTTGATTTTCTCAAATTTTGAAAATTTCTCCATACTATACATCATGCATTTTTTGGGGCGAAAAAATTTTCGGAGAGCTACGGCGTCGGGGCTGGTGCTAGTTAGTCAATTTTTCGAGACGAATTCGAATCCGTTGTCAAAATTGAGCTAGAGTCATTTTTTGACCCAAATTGATCAATTTTTCCAACTTTTTCGAGGGTATCTCGGGAACGGAGGGTCGCCGCCAAATTGCAACAGCGAATTCGAACTCAGCGTGAAAAATTGAGTAAGAAACACTCATGAATTCGAAATTTTTGATTTTCTCAAATTTTGAAAATTTCTCCATACTATACATCATGCATTTTTTGGGGCGAAAAAATTTTCGGAGAGCTACGGCGTCGGGGCTGGTGCTAGTTAGTCAATTTTTCGAGACGAATTCGAATCCGTTGTCAAAATTGAGCTAGAGTCATTTTTTGACCCAAATTGATCAATTTTTCCAACTTTTTCGAGGGTATCTCGGGAACGGAGGGTCGCCGCCAAATTGCAACAGCGAATTCGAACTCAGCGTGAAAAATTGAGTAAGAAACACTCATGAATTCGAAATTTTTGATTTTCTCAAATTTTGAAAATTTCTCCATACTATACATCATGCATTTTTTGGGGCGAAAAAATTTTCGGAGAGCTACGGCGTCGGGGCTGGTGCTAGTTAGTCAATTTTTCGAGACGAATTCGAATCCGTTGTCAAAATTGAGCTAGAGTCATTTTTTGACCCAAATTGATCAATTTTTCCAACTTTTTCGAGGGTATCTCGGGAACGGAGGGTCGCCGCCAAATTGCAACAGCGAATTCGAACTCAGCGTGAAAAATTGAGTAAGAAACACTCATGAATTCGAAATTTTTGATTTTCTCAAATTTTGAAAATTTCTCCATACTATACATCATGCATTTTTTGGGGCGAAAAAATTTTCGGAGAGCTACGGCGTCGGGGCTGGTGCTAGTTAGTCAATTTTTCGAGACGAATTCGAATCCGTTGTCAAAATTGAGCTAGAGTCATTTTTTGACCCAAATTGATCAATTTTTCCAACTTTTTCGAGGGTATCTCGGGAACGGAGGGTCGCCGCCAAATTGCAACAGCGAATTCGAACTCAGCGTGAAAAATTGAGTAAGAAACACTCATGAATTCGAAATTTTTGATTTTCTCAAATTTTGAAAATTTCTCCATACTATACATCATGCATTTTTTGGGGCGAAAAAATTTTCGGAGAGCTACGGCGTCGGGGCTGGTGCTAGTTAGTCAATTTTTCGAGACGAATTCGAATCCGTTGTCAAAATTGAGCTAGAGTCATTTTTTGACCCAAATTGATCAATTTTTCCAACTTTTTCGAGGGTATCTCGGGAACGGAGGGTCGCCGCCAAATTGCAACAGCGAATTCGAACTCAGCGTGAAAAATTGAGTAAGAAACACTCATGAATTCGAAATTTTTGATTTTCTCAAATTTTGAAAATTTCTCCATACTATACATCATGCATTTTTTGGGCGAAAAAATTTTCGGAGAGCTACGGCGTCGGGGCTGGTGCTAGTTAGTCAATTTTTCGAGACGAATTCGAATCCGTTGTCAAAATTGAGCTAGAGTCATTTTTTGACCCAAATTGATCAATTTTTCCAACTTTTTCGAGGGTATCTCGGGAACGGAGGGTCGCCGCCAAATTGCAACAGCGAATTCGAACTCAGCGTGAAAAATTGAGTAAGAAACACTCATGAATTCGAAATTTTTGATTTTCTCAAATTTTGAAAATTTCTCCATACTATACATCATGCATTTTTTGGGGCGAAAAAATTTTCGGAGAGCTACGGCGTCGGGGCTGGTGCTAGTTAGTCAATTTTTCGAGACGAATTCGAATCCGTTGTCAAAATTGAGCTAGAGTCATTTTTTGACCCAAATTGATCAATTTTTCCAACTTTTTCGAGGGTATCTCGGGAACGGAGGGTCGCCGCCAAATTGCAACAGCGAATTCGAACTCAGCGTGAAAAATTGAGTAAGAAACACTCATGAATTCGAAATTTTTGATTTTCTCAAATTTTGAAAATTTCTCCATACTATACATCATGCATTTTTTGGGGCGAAAAAATTTTCGGAGAGCTACGGCGTCGGGGCTGGTGCTAGTTAGTCAATTTTTCGAGACGAATTCGAATCCGTTGTCAAAATTGAGCTAGAGTCATTTTTTGACCCAAATTGATCAATTTTTCCAACTTTTTCGAGGGTATCTCGGGAACGGAGGGTCGCCGCCAAATTGCAACAGCGAATTCGAACTCAGCGTGAAAAATTGAGTAAGAAACACTCATGAATTCGAAATTTTTGATTTTCTCAAATTTTGAAAATTTCTCCATACTATACATCATGCATTTTTTGGGGCGAAAAAATTTTCGGAGAGCTACGGCGTCGGGGCTGGTGCTAGTTAGTCAATTTTTCGAGACGAATTCGAATCCGTTGTCAAAATTGAGCTAGAGTCATTTTTTGACCCAAATTGATCAATTTTTCCAACTTTTTCGAGGGTATCTCGGGAACGGAGGGTCGCCGCCAAATTGCAACAGCGAATTCGAACTCAGCGTGAAAAATTGAGTAAGAAACACTCATGAATTCGAAATTTTTGATTTTCTCAAATTTTGAAAATTTCTCCATACTATACATCATGCATTTTTTGGGGCGAAAAAATTTTCGGAGAGCTACGGCGTCGGGGCTGGTGCTAGTTAGTCAATTTTTCGAGACGAATTCGAATCCGTTGTCAAAATTGAGCTAGAGTCATTTTTTGACCCAAATTGATCAATTTTTCCAACTTTTTCGAGGGTATCTCGGGAACGGAGGGTCGCCGCCAAATTGCAACAGCGAATTCGAACTCAGCGTGAAAAATTGAGTAAGAAACACTCATGAATTCGAAATTTTTGATTTTCTCAAATTTTGAAAATTTCTCCATACTATACATCATGCATTTTTTGGGGCGAAAAAATTTTCGGAGAGCTACGGCGTCGGGGCTGGTGCTAGTTAGTCAATTTTTCGAGACGAATTCGAATCCGTTGTCAAAATTGAGCTAGAGTCATTTTTTGACCCAAATTGATCAATTTTTCCAACTTTTTCGAGGGTATCTCGGGAACGGAGGGTCGCCGCCAAATTGCAACAGCGAATTCGAACTCAGCGTGAAAAATTGAGTAAGAAACACTCATGAATTCGAAATTTTTGATTTTCTCAAATTTTGAAAATTTCTCCATACTATACATCATGCATTTTTTGGGGCGAAAAAATTTTCGGAGAGCTACGGCGTCGGGGCTGGTGCTAGTTAGTCAATTTTTCGAGACGAATTCGAATCCGTTGTCAAAATTGAGCTAGAGTCATTTTTTGACCCAAATTGATCAATTTTTCCAACTTTTTCGAGGGTATCTCGGGAACGGAGGGTCGCCGCCAAATTGCAACAGCGAATTCGAACTCAGCGTGAAAAATTGAGTAAGAAACACTCATGAATTCGAAATTTTTGATTTTCTCAAATTTTGAAAATTTCTCCATACTATACATCATGCATTTTTTGGGGCGAAAAAATTTTCGGAGAGCTACGGCGTCGGGGCTGGTGCTAGTTAGTCAATTTTTCGAGACGAATTCGAATCCGTTGTCAAAATTGAGCTAGAGTCATTTTTTGACCCAAATTGATCAATTTTTCCAACTTTTTCGAGGGTATCTCGGGAACGGAGGGTCGCCGCCAAATTGCAACAGCGAATTCGAACTCAGCGTGAAAAATTGAGTAAGAAACACTCATGAATTCGAAATTTTTGATTTTCTCAAATTTTGAAAATTTCTCCATACTATACATCATGCATTTTTTGGGGCGAAAAAATTTTCGGAGAGCTACGGCGTCGGGGCTGGTGCTAGTTAGTCAATTTTTCGAGACGAATTCGAATCCGTTGTCAAAATTGAGCTAGAGTCATTTTTTGACCCAAATTGATCAATTTTTCCAACTTTTTCGAGGGTATCTCGGGAACGGAGGGTCGCCGCCAAATTGCAACAGCGAATTCGAACTCAGCGTGAAAAATTGAGTAAGAAACACTCATGAATTCGAAATTTTTGATTTTCTCAAATTTTGAAAATTTCTCCATACTATACATCATGCATTTTTTGGGGCGAAAAAATTTTCGGAGAGCTACGGCGTCGGGGCTGGTGCTAGTTAGTCAATTTTTCGAGACGAATTCGAATCCGTTGTCAAAATTGAGCTAGAGTCATTTTTTGACCCAAATTGATCAATTTTTCCAACTTTTTCGAGGGTATCTCGGGAACGGAGGGTCGCCGCCAAATTGCAACAGCGAATTCGAACTCAGCGTGAAAAATTGAGTAAGAAACACTCATGAATTCGAAATTTTTGATTTTCTCAAATTTTGAAAATTTCTCCATACTATACATCATGCATTTTTTGGGGCGAAAAAATTTTCGGAGAGCTACGGCGTCGGGGCTGGTGCTAGTTAGTCAATTTTTCGAGACGAATTCGAATCCGTTGTCAAAATTGAGCTAGAGTCATTTTTTGACCCAAATTGATCAATTTTTCCAACTTTTTCGAGGGTATCTCGGGAACGGAGGGTCGCCGCCAAATTGCAACAGCGAATTCGAACTCAGCGTGAAAAATTGAGTAAGAAACACTCATGAATTCGAAATTTTTGATTTTCTCAAATTTTGAAAATTTCTCCATACTATACATCATGCATTTTTTGGGGCGAAAAAATTTTCGGAGAGCTACGGCGTCGGGGCTGGTGCTAGTTAGTCAATTTTTCGAGACGAATTCGAATCCGTTGTCAAAATTGAGCTAGAGTCATTTTTTGACCCAAATTGATCAATTTTTCCAACTTTTTCGAGGGTATCTCGGGAACGGAGGGTCGCCGCCAAATTGCAACAGCGAATTCGAACTCAGCGTGAAAAATTGAGTAAGAAACACTCATGAATTCGAAATTTTTGATTTTCTCAAATTTTGAAAATTTCTCCATACTATACATCATGCATTTTTTGGGGCGAAAAAATTTTCGGAGAGCTACGGCGTCGGGGCTGGTGCTAGTTAGTCAATTTTTCGAGACGAATTCGAATCCGTTGTCAAAATTGAGCTAGAGTCATTTTTTGACCCAAATTGATCAATTTTTCCAACTTTTTCGAGGGTATCTCGGGAACGGAGGGTCGCCGCCAAATTGCAACAGCGAATTCGAACTCAGCGTGAAAAATTGAGTAAGAAACACTCATGAATTCGAAATTTTTGATTTTCTCAAATTTTGAAAATTTCTCCATACTATACATCATGCATTTTTTGGGGCGAAAAAATTTTCGGAGAGCTACGGCGTCGGGGCTGGTGCTAGTTAGTCAATTTTTCGAGACGAATTCGAATCCGTTGTCAAAATTGAGCTAGAGTCATTTTTTGACCCAAATTGATCAATTTTTCCAACTTTTTCGAGGGTATCTCGGGAACGGAGGGTCGCCGCCAAATTGCAACAGCGAATTCGAACTCAGCGTGAAAAATTGAGTAAGAAACACTCATGAATTCGAAATTTTTGATTTTCTCAAATTTTGAAAATTTCTCCATACTATACATCATGCATTTTTTGGGGCGAAAAAATTTTCGGAGAGCTACGGCGTCGGGGCTGGTGCTAGTTAGTCAATTTTTCGAGACGAATTCGAATCCGTTGTCAAAATTGAGCTAGAGTCATTTTTTGACCCAAATTGATCAATTTTTCCAACTTTTTCGAGGGTATCTCGGGAACGGAGGGTCGCCGCCAAATTGCAACAGCGAATTCGAACTCAGCGTGAAAAATTGAGTAAGAAACACTCATGAATTCGAAATTTTTGATTTTCTCAAATTTTGAAAATTTCTCCATACTATACATCATGCATTTTTTGGGGCGAAAAAATTTTCGGAGAGCTACGGCGTCGGGGCTGGTGCTAGTTAGTCAATTTTTCGAGACGAATTCGAATCCGTTGTCAAAATTGAGCTAGAGTCATTTTTTGACCCAAATTGATCAATTTTTCCAACTTTTTCGAGGGTATCTCGGGAACGGAGGGTCGCCGCCAAATTGCAACAGCGAATTCGAACTCAGCGTGAAAAATTGAGTAAGAAACACTCATGAATTCGAAATTTTTGATTTTCTCAAATTTTGAAAATTTCTCCATACTATACATCATGCATTTTTTGGGGCGAAAAAATTTTCGGAGAGCTACGGCGTCGGGGCTGGTGCTAGTTAGTCAATTTTTCGAGACGAATTCGAATCCGTTGTCAAAATTGAGCTAGAGTCATTTTTTGACCCAAATTGATCAATTTTTCCAACTTTTTCGAGGGTATCTCGGGAACGGAGGGTCGCCGCCAAATTGCAACAGCGAATTCGAACTCAGCGTGAAAAATTGAGTAAGAAACACTCATGAATTCGAAATTTTTGATTTTCTCAAATTTTGAAAATTTCTCCATACTATACATCATGCATTTTTTGGGGCGAAAAAATTTTCGGAGAGCTACGGCGTCGGGGCTGGTGCTAGTTAGTCAATTTTTCGAGACGAATTCGAATCCGTTGTCAAAATTGAGCTAGAGTCATTTTTTGACCCAAATTGATCAATTTTTCCAACTTTTTCGAGGGTATCTCGGGAACGGAGGGTCGCCGCCAAATTGCAACAGCGAATTCGAACTCAGCGTGAAAAATTGAGTAAGAAACACTCATGAATTCGAAATTTTTGATTTTCTCAAATTTTGAAAATTTCTCCATACTATACATCATGCATTTTTTGGGGCGAAAAAATTTTCGGAGAGCTACGGCGTCGGGGCTGGTGCTAGTTAGTCAATTTTTCGAGACGAATTCGAATCCGTTGTCAAAATTGAGCTAGAGTCATTTTTTGACCCAAATTGATCAATTTTTCCAACTTTTTCGAGGGTATCTCGGGAACGGAGGGTCGCCGCCAAATTGCAACAGCGAATTCGAACTCAGCGTGAAAAATTGAGTAAGAAACACTCATGAATTCGAAATTTTTGATTTTCTCAAATTTTGAAAATTTCTCCATACTATACATCATGCATTTTTTGGGGCGAAAAAATTTTCGGAGAGCTACGGCGTCGGGGCTGGTGCTAGTTAGTCAATTTTTCGAGACGAATTCGAATCCGTTGTCAAAATTGAGCTAGAGTCATTTTTTGACCCAAATTGATCAATTTTTCCAACTTTTTCGAGGGTATCTCGGGAACGGAGGGTCGCCGCCAAATTGCAACAGCGAATTCGAACTCAGCGTGAAAAATTGAGTAAGAAACACTCATGAATTCGAAATTTTTGATTTTCTCAAATTTTGAAAATTTCTCCATACTATACATCATGCATTTTTTGGGGCGAAAAAATTTTCGGAGAGCTACGGCGTCGGGGCTGGTGCTAGTTAGTCAATTTTTCGAGACGAATTCGAATCCGTTGTCAAAATTGAGCTAGAGTCATTTTTTGACCCAAATTGATCAATTTTTCCAACTTTTTCGAGGGTATCTCGGGAACGGAGGGTCGCCGCCAAATTGCAACAGCGAATTCGAACTCAGCGTGAAAAATTGAGTAAGAAACACTCATGAATTCGAAATTTTTGATTTTCTCAAATTTTGAAAATTTCTCCATACTATACATCATGCATTTTTTGGGGCGAAAAAATTTTCGGAGAGCTACGGCGTCGGGGCTGGTGCTAGTTAGTCAATTTTTCGAGACGAATTCGAATCCGTTGTCAAAATTGAGCTAGAGTCATTTTTTGACCCAAATTGATCAATTTTTCCAACTTTTTCGAGGGTATCTCGGGAACGGAGGGTCGCCGCCAAATTGCAACAGCGAATTCGAACTCAGCGTGAAAAATTGAGTAAGAAACACTCATGAATTCGAAATTTTTGATTTTCTCAAATTTTGAAAATTTCTCCATACTATACATCATGCATTTTTTGGGGCGAAAAAATTTTCGGAGAGCTACGGCGTCGGGGCTGGTGCTAGTTAGTCAATTTTTCGAGACGAATTCGAATCCGTTGTCAAAATTGAGCTAGAGTCATTTTTTGACCCAAATTGATCAATTTTTCCAACTTTTTCGAGGGTATCTCGGGAACGGAGGGTCGCCGCCAAATTGCAACAGCGAATTCGAACTCAGCGTGAAAAATTGAGTAAGAAACACTCATGAATTCGAAATTTTTGATTTTCTCAAATTTTGAAAATTTCTCCATACTATACATCATGCATTTTTTGGGGCGAAAAAATTTTCGGAGAGCTACGGCGTCGGGGCTGGTGCTAGTTAGTCAATTTTTCGAGACGAATTCGAATCCGTTGTCAAAATTGAGCTAGAGTCATTTTTTGACCCAAATTGATCAATTTTTCCAACTTTTTCGAGGGTATCTCGGGAACGGAGGGTCGCCGCCAAATTGCAACAGCGAATTCGAACTCAGCGTGAAAAATTGAGTAAGAAACACTCATGAATTCGAAATTTTTGATTTTCTCAAATTTTGAAAATTTCTCCATACTATACATCATGCATTTTTTGGGGCGAAAAAATTTTCGGAGAGCTACGGCGTCGGGGCTGGTGCTAGTTAGTCAATTTTTCGAGACGAATTCGAATCCGTTGTCAAAATTGAGCTAGAGTCATTTTTTGACCCAAATTGATCAATTTTTCCAACTTTTTCGAGGGTATCTCGGGAACGGAGGGTCGCCGCCAAATTGCAACAGCGAATTCGAACTCAGCGTGAAAAATTGAGTAAGAAACACTCATGAATTCGAAATTTTTGATTTTCTCAAATTTTGAAAATTTCTCCATACTATACATCATGCATTTTTTGGGGCGAAAAAATTTTCGGAGAGCTACGGCGTCGGGGCTGGTGCTAGTTAGTCAATTTTTCGAGACGAATTCGAATCCGTTGTCAAAATTGAGCTAGAGTCATTTTTTGACCCAAATTGATCAATTTTTCCAACTTTTTCGAGGGTATCTCGGGAACGGAGGGTCGCCGCCAAATTGCAACAGCGAATTCGAACTCAGCGTGAAAAATTGAGTAAGAAACACTCATGAATTCGAAATTTTTGATTTTCTCAAATTTTGAAAATTTCTCCATACTATACATCATGCATTTTTTGGGGCGAAAAAATTTTCGGAGAGCTACGGCGTCGGGGCTGGTGCTAGTTAGTCAATTTTTCGAGACGAATTCGAATCCGTTGTCAAAATTGAGCTAGAGTCATTTTTTGACCCAAATTGATCAATTTTTCCAACTTTTTCGAGGGTATCTCGGGAACGGAGGGTCGCCGCCAAATTGCAACAGCGAATTCGAACTCAGCGTGAAAAATTGAGTAAGAAACACTCATGAATTCGAAATTTTTGATTTTCTCAAATTTTGAAAATTTCTCCATACTATACATCATGCATTTTTTGGGGCGAAAAAATTTTCGGAGAGCTACGGCGTCGGGGCTGGTGCTAGTTAGTCAATTTTTCGAGACGAATTCGAATCCGTTGTCAAAATTGAGCTAGAGTCATTTTTTGACCCAAATTGATCAATTTTTCCAACTTTTTCGAGGGTATCTCGGGAACGGAGGGTCGCCGCCAAATTGCAACAGCGAATTCGAACTCAGCGTGAAAAATTGAGTAAGAAACACTCATGAATTCGAAATTTTTGATTTTCTCAAATTTTGAAAATTTCTCCATACTATACATCATGCATTTTTTGGGGCGAAAAAATTTTCGGAGAGCTACGGCGTCGGGGCTGGTGCTAGTTAGTCAATTTTTCGAGACGAATTCGAATCCGTTGTCAAAATTGAGCTAGAGTCATTTTTTGACCCAAATTGATCAATTTTTCCAACTTTTTCGAGGGTATCTCGGGAACGGAGGGTCGCCGCCAAATTGCAACAGCGAATTCGAACTCAGCGTGAAAAATTGAGTAAGAAACACTCATGAATTCGAAATTTTTGATTTTCTCAAATTTTGAAAATTTCTCCATACTATACATCATGCATTTTTTGGGGCGAAAAAATTTTCGGAGAGCTACGGCGTCGGGGCTGGTGCTAGTTAGTCAATTTTTCGAGACGAATTCGAATCCGTTGTCAAAATTGAGCTAGAGTCATTTTTTGACCCAAATTGATCAATTTTTCCAACTTTTTCGAGGGTATCTCGGGAACGGAGGGTCGCCGCCAAATTGCAACAGCGAATTCGAACTCAGCGTGAAAAATTGAGTAAGAAACACTCATGAATTCGAAATTTTTGATTTTCTCAAATTTTGAAAATTTCTCCATACTATACATCATGCATTTTTTGGGGCGAAAAAATTTTCGGAGAGCTACGGCGTCGGGGCTGGTGCTAGTTAGTCAATTTTTCGAGACGAATTCGAATCCGTTGTCAAAATTGAGCTAGAGTCATTTTTTGACCCAAATTGATCAATTTTTCCAACTTTTTCGAGGGTATCTCGGGAACGGAGGGTCGCCGCCAAATTGCAACAGCGAATTCGAACTCAGCGTGAAAAATTGAGTAAGAAACACTCATGAATTCGAAATTTTTGATTTTCTCAAATTTTGAAAATTTCTCCATACTATACATCATGCATTTTTTGGGGCGAAAAAATTTTCGGAGAGCTACGGCGTCGGGGCTGGTGCTAGTTAGTCAATTTTTCGAGACGAATTCGAATCCGTTGTCAAAATTGAGCTAGAGTCATTTTTTGACCCAAATTGATCAATTTTTCCAACTTTTTCGAGGGTATCTCGGGAACGGAGGGTCGCCGCCAAATTGCAACAGCGAATTCGAACTCAGCGTGAAAAATTGAGTAAGAAACACTCATGAATTCGAAATTTTTGATTTTCTCAAATTTTGAAAATTTCTCCATACTATACATCATGCATTTTTTGGGGCGAAAAAATTTTCGGAGAGCTACGGCGTCGGGGCTGGTGCTAGTTAGTCAATTTTTCGAGACGAATTCGAATCCGTTGTCAAAATTGAGCTAGAGTCATTTTTTGACCCAAATTGATCAATTTTTCCAACTTTTTCGAGGGTATCTCGGGAACGGAGGGTCGCCGCCAAATTGCAACAGCGAATTCGAACTCAGCGTGAAAAATTGAGTAAGAAACACTCATGAATTCGAAATTTTTGATTTTCTCAAATTTTGAAAATTTCTCCATACTATACATCATGCATTTTTTGGGGCGAAAAAATTTTCGGAGAGCTACGGCGTCGGGGCTGGTGCTAGTTAGTCAATTTTTCGAGACGAATTCGAATCCGTTGTCAAAATTGAGCTAGAGTCATTTTTTGACCCAAATTGATCAATTTTTCCAACTTTTTCGAGGGTATCTCGGGAACGGAGGGTCGCCGCCAAATTGCAACAGCGAATTCGAACTCAGCGTGAAAAATTGAGTAAGAAACACTCATGAATTCGAAATTTTTGATTTTCTCAAATTTTGAAAATTTCTCCATACTATACATCATGCATTTTTTGGGGCGAAAAAATTTTCGGAGAGCTACGGCGTCGGGGCTGGTGCTAGTTAGTCAATTTTTCGAGACGAATTCGAATCCGTTGTCAAAATTGAGCTAGAGTCATTTTTTGACCCAAATTGATCAATTTTTCCAACTTTTTCGAGGGTATCTCGGGAACGGAGGGTCGCCGCCAAATTGCAACAGCGAATTCGAACTCAGCGTGAAAAATTGAGTAAGAAACACTCATGAATTCGAAATTTTTGATTTTCTCAAATTTTGAAAATTTCTCCATACTATACATCATGCATTTTTTGGGGCGAAAAAATTTTCGGAGAGCTACGGCGTCGGGGCTGGTGCTAGTTAGTCAATTTTTCGAGACGAATTCGAATCCGTTGTCAAAATTGAGCTAGAGTCATTTTTTGACCCAAATTGATCAATTTTTCCAACTTTTTCGAGGGTATCTCGGGAACGGAGGGTCGCCGCCAAATTGCAACAGCGAATTCGAACTCAGCGTGAAAAATTGAGTAAGAAACACTCATGAATTCGAAATTTTTGATTTTCTCAAATTTTGAAAATTTCTCCATACTATACATCATGCATTTTTTGGGGCGAAAAAATTTTCGGAGAGCTACGGCGTCGGGGCTGGTGCTAGTTAGTCAATTTTTCGAGACGAATTCGAATCCGTTGTCAAAATTGAGCTAGAGTCATTTTTTGACCCAAATTGATCAATTTTTCCAACTTTTTCGAGGGTATCTCGGGAACGGAGGGTCGCCGCCAAATTGCAACAGCGAATTCGAACTCAGCGTGAAAAATTGAGTAAGAAACACTCATGAATTCGAAATTTTTGATTTTCTCAAATTTTGAAAATTTCTCCATACTATACATCATGCATTTTTTGGGGCGAAAAAATTTTCGGAGAGCTACGGCGTCGGGGCTGGTGCTAGTTAGTCAATTTTTCGAGACGAATTCGAATCCGTTGTCAAAATTGAGCTAGAGTCATTTTTTGACCCAAATTGATCAATTTTTCCAACTTTTTCGAGGGTATCTCGGGAACGGAGGGTCGCCGCCAAATTGCAACAGCGAATTCGAACTCAGCGTGAAAAATTGAGTAAGAAACACTCATGAATTCGAAATTTTTGATTTTCTCAAATTTTGAAAATTTCTCCATACTATACATCATGCATTTTTTGGGGCGAAAAAATTTTCGGAGAGCTACGGCGTCGGGGCTGGTGCTAGTTAGTCAATTTTTCGAGACGAATTCGAATCCGTTGTCAAAATTGAGCTAGAGTCATTTTTTGACCCAAATTGATCAATTTTTCCAACTTTTTCGAGGGTATCTCGGGAACGGAGGGTCGCCGCCAAATTGCAACAGCGAATTCGAACTCAGCGTGAAAAATTGAGTAAGAAACACTCATGAATTCGAAATTTTTGATTTTCTCAAATTTTGAAAATTTCTCCATACTATACATCATGCATTTTTTGGGGCGAAAAAATTTTCGGAGAGCTACGGCGTCGGGGCTGGTGCTAGTTAGTCAATTTTTCGAGACGAATTCGAATCCGTTGTCAAAATTGAGCTAGAGTCATTTTTTGACCCAAATTGATCAATTTTTCCAACTTTTTCGAGGGTATCTCGGGAACGGAGGGTCGCCGCCAAATTGCAACAGCGAATTCGAACTCAGCGTGAAAAATTGAGTAAGAAACACTCATGAATTCGAAATTTTTGATTTTCTCAAATTTTGAAAATTTCTCCATACTATACATCATGCATTTTTTGGGGCGAAAAAATTTTCGGAGAGCTACGGCGTCGGGGCTGGTGCTAGTTAGTCAATTTTTCGAGACGAATTCGAATCCGTTGTCAAAATTGAGCTAGAGTCATTTTTTGACCCAAATTGATCAATTTTTCCAACTTTTTCGAGGGTATCTCGGGAACGGAGGGTCGCCGCCAAATTGCAACAGCGAATTCGAACTCAGCGTGAAAAATTGAGTAAGAAACACTCATGAATTCGAAATTTTTGATTTTCTCAAATTTTGAAAATTTCTCCATACTATACATCATGCATTTTTTGGGGCGAAAAAATTTTCGGAGAGCTACGGCGTCGGGGCTGGTGCTAGTTAGTCAATTTTTCGAGACGAATTCGAATCCGTTGTCAAAATTGAGCTAGAGTCATTTTTTGACCCAAATTGATCAATTTTTCCAACTTTTTCGAGGGTATCTCGGGAACGGAGGGTCGCCGCCAAATTGCAACAGCGAATTCGAACTCAGCGTGAAAAATTGAGTAAGAAACACTCATGAATTCGAAATTTTTGATTTTCTCAAATTTTGAAAATTTCTCCATACTATACATCATGCATTTTTTGGGGCGAAAAAATTTTCGGAGAGCTACGGCGTCGGGGCTGGTGCTAGTTAGTCAATTTTTCGAGACGAATTCGAATCCGTTGTCAAAATTGAGCTAGAGTCATTTTTTGACCCAAATTGATCAATTTTTCCAACTTTTTCGAGGGTATCTCGGGAACGGAGGGTCGCCGCCAAATTGCAACAGCGAATTCGAACTCAGCGTGAAAAATTGAGTAAGAAACACTCATGAATTCGAAATTTTTGATTTTCTCAAATTTTGAAAATTTCTCCATACTATACATCATGCATTTTTTGGGGCGAAAAAATTTTCGGAGAGCTACGGCGTCGGGGCTGGTGCTAGTTAGTCAATTTTTCGAGACGAATTCGAATCCGTTGTCAAAATTGAGCTAGAGTCATTTTTTGACCCAAATTGATCAATTTTTCCAACTTTTTCGAGGGTATCTCGGGAACGGAGGGTCGCCGCCAAATTGCAACAGCGAATTCGAACTCAGCGTGAAAAATTGAGTAAGAAACACTCATGAATTCGAAATTTTTGATTTTCTCAAATTTTGAAAATTTCTCCATACTATACATCATGCATTTTTTGGGGCGAAAAAATTTTCGGAGAGCTACGGCGTCGGGGCTGGTGCTAGTTAGTCAATTTTTCGAGACGAATTCGAATCCGTTGTCAAAATTGAGCTAGAGTCATTTTTTGACCCAAATTGATCAATTTTTCCAACTTTTTCGAGGGTATCTCGGGAACGGAGGGTCGCCGCCAAATTGCAACAGCGAATTCGAACTCAGCGTGAAAAATTGAGTAAGAAACACTCATGAATTCGAAATTTTTGATTTTCTCAAATTTTGAAAATTTCTCCATACTATACATCATGCATTTTTTGGGGCGAAAAAATTTTCGGAGAGCTACGGCGTCGGGGCTGGTGCTAGTTAGTCAATTTTTCGAGACGAATTCGAATCCGTTGTCAAAATTGAGCTAGAGTCATTTTTTGACCCAAATTGATCAATTTTTCCAACTTTTTCGAGGGTATCTCGGGAACGGAGGGTCGCCGCCAAATTGCAACAGCGAATTCGAACTCAGCGTGAAAAATTGAGTAAGAAACACTCATGAATTCGAAATTTTTGATTTTCTCAAATTTTGAAAATTTCTCCATACTATACATCATGCATTTTTTGGGGCGAAAAAATTTTCGGAGAGCTACGGCGTCGGGGCTGGTGCTAGTTAGTCAATTTTTCGAGACGAATTCGAATCCGTTGTCAAAATTGAGCTAGAGTCATTTTTTGACCCAAATTGATCAATTTTTCCAACTTTTTCGAGGGTATCTCGGGAACGGAGGGTCGCCGCCAAATTGCAACAGCGAATTCGAACTCAGCGTGAAAAATTGAGTAAGAAACACTCATGAATTCGAAATTTTTGATTTTCTCAAATTTTGAAAATTTCTCCATACTATACATCATGCATTTTTTGGGGCGAAAAAATTTTCGGAGAGCTACGGCGTCGGGGCTGGTGCTAGTTAGTCAATTTTTCGAGACGAATTCGAATCCGTTGTCAAAATTGAGCTAGAGTCATTTTTTGACCCAAATTGATCAATTTTTCCAACTTTTTCGAGGGTATCTCGGGAACGGAGGGTCGCCGCCAAATTGCAACAGCGAATTCGAACTCAGCGTGAAAAATTGAGTAAGAAACACTCATGAATTCGAAATTTTTGATTTTCTCAAATTTTGAAAATTTCTCCATACTATACATCATGCATTTTTTGGGGCGAAAAAATTTTCGGAGAGCTACGGCGTCGGGGCTGGTGCTAGTTAGTCAATTTTTCGAGACGAATTCGAATCCGTTGTCAAAATTGAGCTAGAGTCATTTTTTGACCCAAATTGATCAATTTTTCCAACTTTTTCGAGGGTATCTCGGGAACGGAGGGTCGCCGCCAAATTGCAACAGCGAATTCGAACTCAGCGTGAAAAATTGAGTAAGAAACACTCATGAATTCGAAATTTTTGATTTTCTCAAATTTTGAAAATTTCTCCATACTATACATCATGCATTTTTTGGGGCGAAAAAATTTTCGGAGAGCTACGGCGTCGGGGCTGGTGCTAGTTAGTCAATTTTTCGAGACGAATTCGAATCCGTTGTCAAAATTGAGCTAGAGTCATTTTTTGACCCAAATTGATCAATTTTTCCAACTTTTTCGAGGGTATCTCGGGAACGGAGGGTCGCCGCCAAATTGCAACAGCGAATTCGAACTCAGCGTGAAAAATTGAGTAAGAAACACTCATGAATTCGAAATTTTTGATTTTCTCAAATTTTGAAAATTTCTCCATACTATACATCATGCATTTTTTGGGCGAAAAAATTTTCGGAGAGCTACGGCGTCGGGGCTGGTGCTAGTTAGTCAATTTTTCGAGACGAATTCGAATCCGTTGTCAAAATTGAGCTAGAGTCATTTTTTGACCCAAATTGATCAATTTTTCCAACTTTTTCGAGGGTATCTCGGGAACGGAGGGTCGCCGCCAAATTGCAACAGCGAATTCGAACTCAGCGTGAAAAATTGAGTAAGAAACACTCATGAATTCGAAATTTTTGATTTTCTCAAATTTTGAAAATTTCTCCATACTATACATCATGCATTTTTTGGGCGAAAAAATTTTCGGAGAGCTACGGCGTCGGGGCTGGTGCTAGTTAGTCAATTTTTCGAGACGAATTCGAATCCGTTGTCAAAATTGAGCTAGAGTCATTTTTTGACCCAAATTGATCAATTTTTCCAACTTTTTCGAGGGTATCTCGGGAACGGAGGGTCGCCGCCAAATTGCAACAGCGAATTCGAACTCAGCGTGAAAAATTGAGTAAGAAACACTCATGAATTCGAAATTTTTGATTTTCTCAAATTTTGAAAATTTCTCCATACTATACATCATGCATTTTTTGGGGCGAAAAAATTTTCGGAGAGCTACGGCGTCGGGGCTGGTGCTAGTTAGTCAATTTTTCGAGACGAATTCGAATCCGTTGTCAAAATTGAGCTAGAGTCATTTTTTGACCCAAATTGATCAATTTTTCCAACTTTTTCGAGGGTATCTCGGGAACGGAGGGTCGCCGCCAAATTGCAACAGCGAATTCGAACTCAGCGTGAAAAATTGAGTAAGAAACACTCATGAATTCGAAATTTTTGATTTTCTCAAATTTTGAAAATTTCTCCATACTATACATCATGCATTTTTTGGGGCGAAAAAATTTTCGGAGAGCTACGGCGTCGGGGCTGGTGCTAGTTAGTCAATTTTTCGAGACGAATTCGAATCCGTTGTCAAAATTGAGCTAGAGTCATTTTTTGACCCAAATTGATCAATTTTTCCAACTTTTTCGAGGGTATCTCGGGAACGGAGGGTCGCCGCCAAATTGCAACAGCGAATTCGAACTCAGCGTGAAAAATTGAGTAAGAAACACTCATGAATTCGAAATTTTTGATTTTCTCAAATTTTGAAAATTTCTCCATACTATACATCATGCATTTTTTGGGGCGAAAAAATTTTCGGAGAGCTACGGCGTCGGGGCTGGTGCTAGTTAGTCAATTTTTCGAGACGAATTCGAATCCGTTGTCAAAATTGAGCTAGAGTCATTTTTTGACCCAAATTGATCAATTTTTCCAACTTTTTCGAGGGTATCTCGGGAACGGAGGGTCGCCGCCAAATTGCAACAGCGAATTCGAACTCAGCGTGAAAAATTGAGTAAGAAACACTCATGAATTCGAAATTTTTGATTTTCTCAAATTTTGAAAATTTCTCCATACTATACATCATGCATTTTTTGGGGCGAAAAAATTTTCGGAGAGCTACGGCGTCGGGGCTGGTGCTAGTTAGTCAATTTTTCGAGACGAATTCGAATCCGTTGTCAAAATTGAGCTAGAGTCATTTTTTGACCCAAATTGATCAATTTTTCCAACTTTTTCGAGGGTATCTCGGGAACGGAGGGTCGCCGCCAAATTGCAACAGCGAATTCGAACTCAGCGTGAAAAATTGAGTAAGAAACACTCATGAATTCGAAATTTTTGATTTTCTCAAATTTTGAAAATTTCTCCATACTATACATCATGCATTTTTTGGGGCGAAAAAATTTTCGGAGAGCTACGGCGTCGGGGCTGGTGCTAGTTAGTCAATTTTTCGAGACGAATTCGAATCCGTTGTCAAAATTGAGCTAGAGTCATTTTTTGACCCAAATTGATCAATTTTTCCAACTTTTTCGAGGGTATCTCGGGAACGGAGGGTCGCCGCCAAATTGCAACAGCGAATTCGAACTCAGCGTGAAAAATTGAGTAAGAAACACTCATGAATTCGAAATTTTTGATTTTCTCAAATTTTGAAAATTTCTCCATACTATACATCATGCATTTTTTGGGGCGAAAAAATTTTCGGAGAGCTACGGCGTCGGGGCTGGTGCTAGTTAGTCAATTTTTCGAGACGAATTCGAATCCGTTGTCAAAATTGAGCTAGAGTCATTTTTTGACCCAAATTGATCAATTTTTCCAACTTTTTCGAGGGTATCTCGGGAACGGAGGGTCGCCGCCAAATTGCAACAGCGAATTCGAACTCAGCGTGAAAAATTGAGTAAGAAACACTCATGAATTCGAAATTTTTGATTTTCTCAAATTTTGAAAATTTCTCCATACTATACATCATGCATTTTTTGGGGCGAAAAAATTTTCGGAGAGCTACGGCGTCGGGGCTGGTGCTAGTTAGTCAATTTTTCGAGACGAATTCGAATCCGTTGTCAAAATTGAGCTAGAGTCATTTTTTGACCCAAATTGATCAATTTTTCCAACTTTTTCGAGGGTATCTCGGGAACGGAGGGTCGCCGCCAAATTGCAACAGCGAATTCGAACTCAGCGTGAAAAATTGAGTAAGAAACACTCATGAATTCGAAATTTTTGATTTTCTCAAATTTTGAAAATTTCTCCATACTATACATCATGCATTTTTTGGGGCGAAAAAATTTTCGGAGAGCTACGGCGTCGGGGCTGGTGCTAGTTAGTCAATTTTTCGAGACGAATTCGAATCCGTTGTCAAAATTGAGCTAGAGTCATTTTTTGACCCAAATTGATCAATTTTTCCAACTTTTTCGAGGGTATCTCGGGAACGGAGGGTCGCCGCCAAATTGCAACAGCGAATTCGAACTCAGCGTGAAAAATTGAGTAAGAAACACTCATGAATTCGAAATTTTTGATTTTCTCAAATTTTGAAAATTTCTCCATACTATACATCATGCATTTTTTGGGGCGAAAAAATTTTCGGAGAGCTACGGCGTCGGGGCTGGTGCTAGTTAGTCAATTTTTCGAGACGAATTCGAATCCGTTGTCAAAATTGAGCTAGAGTCATTTTTTGACCCAAATTGATCAATTTTTCCAACTTTTTCGAGGGTATCTCGGGAACGGAGGGTCGCCGCCAAATTGCAACAGCGAATTCGAACTCAGCGTGAAAAATTGAGTAAGAAACACTCATGAATTCGAAATTTTTGATTTTCTCAAATTTTGAAAATTTCTCCATACTATACATCATGCATTTTTTGGGGCGAAAAAATTTTCGGAGAGCTACGGCGTCGGGGCTGGTGCTAGTTAGTCAATTTTTCGAGACGAATTCGAATCCGTTGTCAAAATTGAGCTAGAGTCATTTTTTGACCCAAATTGATCAATTTTTCCAACTTTTTCGAGGGTATCTCGGGAACGGAGGGTCGCCGCCAAATTGCAACAGCGAATTCGAACTCAGCGTGAAAAATTGAGTAAGAAACACTCATGAATTCGAAATTTTTGATTTTCTCAAATTTTGAAAATTTCTCCATACTATACATCATGCATTTTTTGGGGCGAAAAAATTTTCGGAGAGCTACGGCGTCGGGGCTGGTGCTAGTTAGTCAATTTTTCGAGACGAATTCGAATCCGTTGTCAAAATTGAGCTAGAGTCATTTTTTGACCCAAATTGATCAATTTTTCCAACTTTTTCGAGGGTATCTCGGGAACGGAGGGTCGCCGCCAAATTGCAACAGCGAATTCGAACTCAGCGTGAAAAATTGAGTAAGAAACACTCATGAATTCGAAATTTTTGATTTTCTCAAATTTTGAAAATTTCTCCATACTATACATCATGCATTTTTTGGGGCGAAAAAATTTTCGGAGAGCTACGGCGTCGGGGCTGGTGCTAGTTAGTCAATTTTTCGAGACGAATTCGAATCCGTTGTCAAAATTGAGCTAGAGTCATTTTTTGACCCAAATTGATCAATTTTTCCAACTTTTTCGAGGGTATCTCGGGAACGGAGGGTCGCCGCCAAATTGCAACAGCGAATTCGAACTCAGCGTGAAAAATTGAGTAAGAAACACTCATGAATTCGAAATTTTTGATTTTCTCAAATTTTGAAAATTTCTCCATACTATACATCATGCATTTTTTGGGGCGAAAAAATTTTCGGAGAGCTACGGCGTCGGGGCTGGTGCTAGTTAGTCAATTTTTCGAGACGAATTCGAATCCGTTGTCAAAATTGAGCTAGAGTCATTTTTTGACCCAAATTGATCAATTTTTCCAACTTTTTCGAGGGTATCTCGGGAACGGAGGGTCGCCGCCAAATTGCAACAGCGAATTCGAACTCAGCGTGAAAAATTGAGTAAGAAACACTCATGAATTCGAAATTTTTGATTTTCTCAAATTTTGAAAATTTCTCCATACTATACATCATGCATTTTTTGGGGCGAAAAAATTTTCGGAGAGCTACGGCGTCGGGGCTGGTGCTAGTTAGTCAATTTTTCGAGACGAATTCGAATCCGTTGTCAAAATTGAGCTAGAGTCATTTTTTGACCCAAATTGATCAATTTTTCCAACTTTTTCGAGGGTATCTCGGGAACGGAGGGTCGCCGCCAAATTGCAACAGCGAATTCGAACTCAGCGTGAAAAATTGAGTAAGAAACACTCATGAATTCGAAATTTTTGATTTTCTCAAATTTTGAAAATTTCTCCATACTATACATCATGCATTTTTTGGGGCGAAAAAATTTTCGGAGAGCTACGGCGTCGGGGCTGGTGCTAGTTAGTCAATTTTTCGAGACGAATTCGAATCCGTTGTCAAAATTGAGCTAGAGTCATTTTTTGACCCAAATTGATCAATTTTTCCAACTTTTTCGAGGGTATCTCGGGAACGGAGGGTCGCCGCCAAATTGCAACAGCGAATTCGAACTCAGCGTGAAAAATTGAGTAAGAAACACTCATGAATTCGAAATTTTTGATTTTCTCAAATTTTGAAAATTTCTCCATACTATACATCATGCATTTTTTGGGGCGAAAAAATTTTCGGAGAGCTACGGCGTCGGGGCTGGTGCTAGTTAGTCAATTTTTCGAGACGAATTCGAATCCGTTGTCAAAATTGAGCTAGAGTCATTTTTTGACCCAAATTGATCAATTTTTCCAACTTTTTCGAGGGTATCTCGGGAACGGAGGGTCGCCGCCAAATTGCAACAGCGAATTCGAACTCAGCGTGAAAAATTGAGTAAGAAACACTCATGAATTCGAAATTTTTGATTTTCTCAAATTTTGAAAATTTCTCCATACTATACATCATGCATTTTTTGGGGCGAAAAAATTTTCGGAGAGCTACGGCGTCGGGGCTGGTGCTAGTTAGTCAATTTTTCGAGACGAATTCGAATCCGTTGTCAAAATTGAGCTAGAGTCATTTTTTGACCCAAATTGATCAATTTTTCCAACTTTTTCGAGGGTATCTCGGGAACGGAGGGTCGCCGCCAAATTGCAACAGCGAATTCGAACTCAGCGTGAAAAATTGAGTAAGAAACACTCATGAATTCGAAATTTTTGATTTTCTCAAATTTTGAAAATTTCTCCATACTATACATCATGCATTTTTTGGGGCGAAAAAATTTTCGGAGAGCTACGGCGTCGGGGCTGGTGCTAGTTAGTCAATTTTTCGAGACGAATTCGAATCCGTTGTCAAAATTGAGCTAGAGTCATTTTTTGACCCAAATTGATCAATTTTTCCAACTTTTTCGAGGGTATCTCGGGAACGGAGGGTCGCCGCCAAATTGCAACAGCGAATTCGAACTCAGCGTGAAAAATTGAGTAAGAAACACTCATGAATTCGAAATTTTTGATTTTCTCAAATTTTGAAAATTTCTCCATACTATACATCATGCATTTTTTGGGGCGAAAAAATTTTCGGAGAGCTACGGCGTCGGGGCTGGTGCTAGTTAGTCAATTTTTCGAGACGAATTCGAATCCGTTGTCAAAATTGAGCTAGAGTCATTTTTTGACCCAAATTGATCAATTTTTCCAACTTTTTCGAGGGTATCTCGGGAACGGAGGGTCGCCGCCAAATTGCAACAGCGAATTCGAACTCAGCGTGAAAAATTGAGTAAGAAACACTCATGAATTCGAAATTTTTGATTTTCTCAAATTTTGAAAATTTCTCCATACTATACATCATGCATTTTTTGGGGCGAAAAAATTTTCGGAGAGCTACGGCGTCGGGGCTGGTGCTAGTTAGTCAATTTTTCGAGACGAATTCGAATCCGTTGTCAAAATTGAGCTAGAGTCATTTTTTGACCCAAATTGATCAATTTTTCCAACTTTTTCGAGGGTATCTCGGGAACGGAGGGTCGCCGCCAAATTGCAACAGCGAATTCGAACTCAGCGTGAAAAATTGAGTAAGAAACACTCATGAATTCGAAATTTTTGATTTTCTCAAATTTTGAAAATTTCTCCATACTATACATCATGCATTTTTTGGGGCGAAAAAATTTTCGGAGAGCTACGGCGTCGGGGCTGGTGCTAGTTAGTCAATTTTTCGAGACGAATTCGAATCCGTTGTCAAAATTGAGCTAGAGTCATTTTTTGACCCAAATTGATCAATTTTTCCAACTTTTTCGAGGGTATCTCGGGAACGGAGGGTCGCCGCCAAATTGCAACAGCGAATTCGAACTCAGCGTGAAAAATTGAGTAAGAAACACTCATGAATTCGAAATTTTTGATTTTCTCAAATTTTGAAAATTTCTCCATACTATACATCATGCATTTTTTGGGGCGAAAAAATTTTCGGAGAGCTACGGCGTCGGGGCTGGTGCTAGTTAGTCAATTTTTCGAGACGAATTCGAATCCGTTGTCAAAATTGAGCTAGAGTCATTTTTTGACCCAAATTGATCAATTTTTCCAACTTTTTCGAGGGTATCTCGGGAACGGAGGGTCGCCGCCAAATTGCAACAGCGAATTCGAACTCAGCGTGAAAAATTGAGTAAGAAACACTCATGAATTCGAAATTTTTGATTTTCTCAAATTTTGAAAATTTCTCCATACTATACATCATGCATTTTTTGGGGCGAAAAAATTTTCGGAGAGCTACGGCGTCGGGGCTGGTGCTAGTTAGTCAATTTTTCGAGACGAATTCGAATCCGTTGTCAAAATTGAGCTAGAGTCATTTTTTGACCCAAATTGATCAATTTTTCCAACTTTTTCGAGGGTATCTCGGGAACGGAGGGTCGCCGCCAAATTGCAACAGCGAATTCGAACTCAGCGTGAAAAATTGAGTAAGAAACACTCATGAATTCGAAATTTTTGATTTTCTCAAATTTTGAAAATTTCTCCATACTATACATCATGCATTTTTTGGGGCGAAAAAATTTTCGGAGAGCTACGGCGTCGGGGCTGGTGCTAGTTAGTCAATTTTTCGAGACGAATTCGAATCCGTTGTCAAAATTGAGCTAGAGTCATTTTTTGACCCAAATTGATCAATTTTTCCAACTTTTTCGAGGGTATCTCGGGAACGGAGGGTCGCCGCCAAATTGCAACAGCGAATTCGAACTCAGCGTGAAAAATTGAGTAAGAAACACTCATGAATTCGAAATTTTTGATTTTCTCAAATTTTGAAAATTTCTCCATACTATACATCATGCATTTTTTGGGCGAAAAAATTTTCGGAGAGCTACGGCGTCGGGGCTGGTGCTAGTTAGTCAATTTTTCGAGACGAATTCGAATCCGTTGTCAAAATTGAGCTAGAGTCATTTTTTGACCCAAATTGATCAATTTTTCCAACTTTTTCGAGGGTATCTCGGGAACGGAGGGTCGCCGCCAAATTGCAACAGCGAATTCGAACTCAGCGTGAAAAATTGAGTAAGAAACACTCATGAATTCGAAATTTTTGATTTTCTCAAATTTTGAAAATTTCTCCATACTATACATCATGCATTTTTTGGGGCGAAAAAATTTTCGGAGAGCTACGGCGTCGGGGCTGGTGCTAGTTAGTCAATTTTTCGAGACGAATTCGAATCCGTTGTCAAAATTGAGCTAGAGTCATTTTTTGACCCAAATTGATCAATTTTTCCAACTTTTTCGAGGGTATCTCGGGAACGGAGGGTCGCCGCCAAATTGCAACAGCGAATTCGAACTCAGCGTGAAAAATTGAGTAAGAAACACTCATGAATTCGAAATTTTTGATTTTCTCAAATTTTGAAAATTTCTCCATACTATACATCATGCATTTTTTGGGGCGAAAAAATTTTCGGAGAGCTACGGCGTCGGGGCTGGTGCTAGTTAGTCAATTTTTCGAGACGAATTCGAATCCGTTGTCAAAATTGAGCTAGAGTCATTTTTTGACCCAAATTGATCAATTTTTCCAACTTTTTCGAGGGTATCTCGGGAACGGAGGGTCGCCGCCAAATTGCAACAGCGAATTCGAACTCAGCGTGAAAAATTGAGTAAGAAACACTCATGAATTCGAAATTTTTGATTTTCTCAAATTTTGAAAATTTCTCCATACTATACATCATGCATTTTTTGGGGCGAAAAAATTTTCGGAGAGCTACGGCGTCGGGGCTGGTGCTAGTTAGTCAATTTTTCGAGACGAATTCGAATCCGTTGTCAAAATTGAGCTAGAGTCATTTTTTGACCCAAATTGATCAATTTTTCCAACTTTTTCGAGGGTATCTCGGGAACGGAGGGTCGCCGCCAAATTGCAACAGCGAATTCGAACTCAGCGTGAAAAATTGAGTAAGAAACACTCATGAATTCGAAATTTTTGATTTTCTCAAATTTTGAAAATTTCTCCATACTATACATCATGCATTTTTTGGGGCGAAAAAATTTTCGGAGAGCTACGGCGTCGGGGCTGGTGCTAGTTAGTCAATTTTTCGAGACGAATTCGAATCCGTTGTCAAAATTGAGCTAGAGTCATTTTTTGACCCAAATTGATCAATTTTTCCAACTTTTTCGAGGGTATCTCGGGAACGGAGGGTCGCCGCCAAATTGCAACAGCGAATTCGAACTCAGCGTGAAAAATTGAGTAAGAAACACTCATGAATTCGAAATTTTTGATTTTCTCAAATTTTGAAAATTTCTCCATACTATACATCATGCATTTTTTGGGGCGAAAAAATTTTCGGAGAGCTACGGCGTCGGGGCTGGTGCTAGTTAGTCAATTTTTCGAGACGAATTCGAATCCGTTGTCAAAATTGAGCTAGAGTCATTTTTTGACCCAAATTGATCAATTTTTCCAACTTTTTCGAGGGTATCTCGGGAACGGAGGGTCGCCGCCAAATTGCAACAGCGAATTCGAACTCAGCGTGAAAAATTGAGTAAGAAACACTCATGAATTCGAAATTTTTGATTTTCTCAAATTTTGAAAATTTCTCCATACTATACATCATGCATTTTTTGGGGCGAAAAAATTTTCGGAGAGCTACGGCGTCGGGGCTGGTGCTAGTTAGTCAATTTTTCGAGACGAATTCGAATCCGTTGTCAAAATTGAGCTAGAGTCATTTTTTGACCCAAATTGATCAATTTTTCCAACTTTTTCGAGGGTATCTCGGGAACGGAGGGTCGCCGCCAAATTGCAACAGCGAATTCGAACTCAGCGTGAAAAATTGAGTAAGAAACACTCATGAATTCGAAATTTTTGATTTTCTCAAATTTTGAAAATTTCTCCATACTATACATCATGCATTTTTTGGGGCGAAAAAATTTTCGGAGAGCTACGGCGTCGGGGCTGGTGCTAGTTAGTCAATTTTTCGAGACGAATTCGAATCCGTTGTCAAAATTGAGCTAGAGTCATTTTTTGACCCAAATTGATCAATTTTTCCAACTTTTTCGAGGGTATCTCGGGAACGGAGGGTCGCCGCCAAATTGCAACAGCGAATTCGAACTCAGCGTGAAAAATTGAGTAAGAAACACTCATGAATTCGAAATTTTTGATTTTCTCAAATTTTGAAAATTTCTCCATACTATACATCATGCATTTTTTGGGGCGAAAAAATTTTCGGAGAGCTACGGCGTCGGGGCTGGTGCTAGTTAGTCAATTTTTCGAGACGAATTCGAATCCGTTGTCAAAATTGAGCTAGAGTCATTTTTTGACCCAAATTGATCAATTTTTCCAACTTTTTCGAGGGTATCTCGGGAACGGAGGGTCGCCGCCAAATTGCAACAGCGAATTCGAACTCAGCGTGAAAAATTGAGTAAGAAACACTCATGAATTCGAAATTTTTGATTTTCTCAAATTTTGAAAATTTCTCCATACTATACATCATGCATTTTTTGGGGCGAAAAAATTTTCGGAGAGCTACGGCGTCGGGGCTGGTGCTAGTTAGTCAATTTTTCGAGACGAATTCGAATCCGTTGTCAAAATTGAGCTAGAGTCATTTTTTGACCCAAATTGATCAATTTTTCCAACTTTTTCGAGGGTATCTCGGGAACGGAGGGTCGCCGCCAAATTGCAACAGCGAATTCGAACTCAGCGTGAAAAATTGAGTAAGAAACACTCATGAATTCGAAATTTTTGATTTTCTCAAATTTTGAAAATTTCTCCATACTATACATCATGCATTTTTTGGGGCGAAAAAATTTTCGGAGAGCTACGGCGTCGGGGCTGGTGCTAGTTAGTCAATTTTTCGAGACGAATTCGAATCCGTTGTCAAAATTGAGCTAGAGTCATTTTTTGACCCAAATTGATCAATTTTTCCAACTTTTTCGAGGGTATCTCGGGAACGGAGGGTCGCCGCCAAATTGCAACAGCGAATTCGAACTCAGCGTGAAAAATTGAGTAAGAAACACTCATGAATTCGAAATTTTTGATTTTCTCAAATTTTGAAAATTTCTCCATACTATACATCATGCATTTTTTGGGGCGAAAAAATTTTCGGAGAGCTACGGCGTCGGGGCTGGTGCTAGTTAGTCAATTTTTCGAGACGAATTCGAATCCGTTGTCAAAATTGAGCTAGAGTCATTTTTTGACCCAAATTGATCAATTTTTCCAACTTTTTCGAGGGTATCTCGGGAACGGAGGGTCGCCGCCAAATTGCAACAGCGAATTCGAACTCAGCGTGAAAAATTGAGTAAGAAACACTCATGAATTCGAAATTTTTGATTTTCTCAAATTTTGAAAATTTCTCCATACTATACATCATGCATTTTTTGGGGCGAAAAAATTTTCGGAGAGCTACGGCGTCGGGGCTGGTGCTAGTTAGTCAATTTTTCGAGACGAATTCGAATCCGTTGTCAAAATTGAGCTAGAGTCATTTTTTGACCCAAATTGATCAATTTTTCCAACTTTTTCGAGGGTATCTCGGGAACGGAGGGTCGCCGCCAAATTGCAACAGCGAATTCGAACTCAGCGTGAAAAATTGAGTAAGAAACACTCATGAATTCGAAATTTTTGATTTTCTCAAATTTTGAAAATTTCTCCATACTATACATCATGCATTTTTTGGGGCGAAAAAATTTTCGGAGAGCTACGGCGTCGGGGCTGGTGCTAGTTAGTCAATTTTTCGAGACGAATTCGAATCCGTTGTCAAAATTGAGCTAGAGTCATTTTTTGACCCAAATTGATCAATTTTTCCAACTTTTTCGAGGGTATCTCGGGAACGGAGGGTCGCCGCCAAATTGCAACAGCGAATTCGAACTCAGCGTGAAAAATTGAGTAAGAAACACTCATGAATTCGAAATTTTTGATTTTCTCAAATTTTGAAAATTTCTCCATACTATACATCATGCATTTTTTGGGGCGAAAAAATTTTCGGAGAGCTACGGCGTCGGGGCTGGTGCTAGTTAGTCAATTTTTCGAGACGAATTCGAATCCGTTGTCAAAATTGAGCTAGAGTCATTTTTTGACCCAAATTGATCAATTTTTCCAACTTTTTCGAGGGTATCTCGGGAACGGAGGGTCGCCGCCAAATTGCAACAGCGAATTCGAACTCAGCGTGAAAAATTGAGTAAGAAACACTCATGAATTCGAAATTTTTGATTTTCTCAAATTTTGAAAATTTCTCCATACTATACATCATGCATTTTTTGGGGCGAAAAAATTTTCGGAGAGCTACGGCGTCGGGGCTGGTGCTAGTTAGTCAATTTTTCGAGACGAATTCGAATCCGTTGTCAAAATTGAGCTAGAGTCATTTTTTGACCCAAATTGATCAATTTTTCCAACTTTTTCGAGGGTATCTCGGGAACGGAGGGTCGCCGCCAAATTGCAACAGCGAATTCGAACTCAGCGTGAAAAATTGAGTAAGAAACACTCATGAATTCGAAATTTTTGATTTTCTCAAATTTTGAAAATTTCTCCATACTATACATCATGCATTTTTTGGGGCGAAAAAATTTTCGGAGAGCTACGGCGTCGGGCTGGTGCTAGTTAGTCAATTTTTCGAGACGAATTCGAATCCGTTGTCAAAATTGAGCTAGAGTCATTTTTTGACCCAAATTGATCAATTTTTCCAACTTTTTCGAGGGTATCTCGGGAACGGAGGGTCGCCGCCAAATTGCAACAGCGAATTCGAACTCAGCGTGAAAAATTGAGTAAGAAACACTCATGAATTCGAAATTTTTGATTTTCTCAAATTTTGAAAATTTCTCCATACTATACATCATGCATTTTTTGGGGCGAAAAAATTTTCGGAGAGCTACGGCGTCGGGGCTGGTGCTAGTTAGTCAATTTTTCGAGACGAATTCGAATCCGTTGTCAAAATTGAGCTAGAGTCATTTTTTGACCCAAATTGATCAATTTTTCCAACTTTTTCGAGGGTATCTCGGGAACGGAGGGTCGCCGCCAAATTGCAACAGCGAATTCGAACTCAGCGTGAAAAATTGAGTAAGAAACACTCATGAATTCGAAATTTTTGATTTTCTCAAATTTTGAAAATTTCTCCATACTATACATCATGCATTTTTTGGGGCGAAAAAATTTTCGGAGAGCTACGGCGTCGGGGCTGGTGCTAGTTAGTCAATTTTTCGAGACGAATTCGAATCCGTTGTCAAAATTGAGCTAGAGTCATTTTTTGACCCAAATTGATCAATTTTTCCAACTTTTTCGAGGGTATCTCGGGAACGGAGGGTCGCCGCCAAATTGCAACAGCGAATTCGAACTCAGCGTGAAAAATTGAGTAAGAAACACTCATGAATTCGAAATTTTTGATTTTCTCAAATTTTGAAAATTTCTCCATACTATACATCATGCATTTTTTGGGGCGAAAAATTTTCGGAGAGCTACGGCGTCGGGGCTGGTGCTAGTTAGTCAATTTTTCGAGACGAATTCGAATCCGTTGTCAAAATTGAGCTAGAGTCATTTTTTGACCCAAATTGATCAATTTTTCCAACTTTTTCGAGGGTATCTCGGAACGGAGGGTCGCCGCCAAATTGCAACAGCGAATTCGAACTCAGCGTGAAAAATTGAGTAAGAAACACTCACGAATTCGAAATTTTTGATTTTCTCAAATTTTGAAAATTTCTCTATACTATACATCATGCATTTTTTGGGGCAAAAAATTTTCGGAGAGCTACGGCGTCGGGGCTGGTGCTAGTTAGTCAATTTTTCGAGACGAATTCGAATCCGTTTTCAAAATTGAGCTAGAGTCATTTTTTGACCCAAATTGATCAATTTTTCCAACTTTTTCGAGGGTATCTCGGGAACTGAGGGTCGCCGCCAAATTGCAACAGCGAATTCGAACTCAGCGTGAAAAATTGAAAAAAAAACACTCACGAATTCGAAATTTTTGATTTTCTCAAATTTTGAAAATTTCTCCATTATACATCATGCATTTTTTGGGGCCAAAAAATTTTCGGAGAGCTAAGGCGTCGGGGCTGGTGCTAGTTAGTCAATTTTTCGAGACGAATTCGAATCCGTGGTCAAAATTGAGCTAGAGTCATTTTTTGACCCAAATTGATCAATTTTTCCAACTTTTTCGAGGGTATCTCGGAACGGAGGGTCGCCGCCAAATTGCAACAGCGAATTCGAACTCAGCGTGAAAAATTGAGTAAGAAACAGTCATTAATTCGAAATTTTTGATTTTCTCAAATTTTGAAAATTTCTGCATACTTACATCATGCATTTTTTAGGGCGAAAAAATTTTCGGAGAGCTGCGGCGTCGAGGCTGGTGCTAGTTAGTCAATTTTTCGAAACGAATTCGAATCCGTTGTCAAAATTGAGCTAGAGTCATTTTTTGACCTAAATTCATCAGTCGTTCCAACTTTTTCGAGGGTATCTCGGGAACGGAGGGTCGCCGCCAAATTGCAACAGCGAATTCGAACTCAGCGTGAAAAATTGAGTAAGAAACACTCAAGAATTCGAAATTTTTGATTTTCTCAAATTTTGAAAATTTCTCCATACTATACATCATGCATTTTTTGGGGCGAAAAAATTTTCGGAGAGCTACGGCGTTGGGCCGGTGCTAGTTAGTCAATTTTTCGAGACGAATTCGAATCCGTTGTCTAAATTGAGCTGGAGTCATTTTTTGACCCAAATTGATCAATGTTTCCAACTTTTTCGAGGGTATCTCGGGACCTGAGG
>JAJSSI010000159.1:0-48615 GCA_031841125.1 Acanthococcus lagerstroemiae
GCTTGCCTGGTCACCGACACATCCCCAGTCTTTTTCTCCCATCATGACTCCCCCCCCATCACGGCCCTCCTCCTTCACCTCAACCACCACACACAGGCCAGAATTTACATCTCAGGTCTCTATCTAGGAGGTTCCAAGTAGTAAGTGGTCCTGGATTGGGACTACTGATGGGAAGACAGTTGTTGTCTGGTAGAGGACTGTAAGGGGTTGCCATGGTGGAGAGAGCGAGAGAGAGAGAGAGAGAGAAAGAGAGAGAGAGAGAGTGGTGATGGAGCAATTATAGTGGGAGAGAAGCCGGCTGTGGTTCTGTAGCGGGTTGTAATTTTGAAGGGGTCTGTGGTGAGAGCGAGTGATTGTGTTAGGGAGCTGTTGTGTGGAAGGGATCGGGAGGAGTGAACCTGTGGTTGAGGAGAAGATCCGTGCTGTAGGAGAGGCTCAAGTGAGTTCTCGATGTGATGACGGGTAATTTCGGGGAAATTCTCCTTTAAAAAACTGGTGGTAGACTGAGACCTTTAATACTTCTCCCCTAATTGGTCGGACCGAGAACTGTATATCTAAGATTATTATTAACCCATCGTTTTCTTCTGACCGCTGTACCCATATGATGTATGGCGATGCACGCATGCCAAATTGGCCCCGGGACACAGTACTCCCTATCTCGGAAACGCCCCGAATGGGCCTGCGTCAGAATAGGG
Source organism: Acanthococcus lagerstroemiae (assembly GCA_031841125.1). Lineage (NCBI taxonomy): Eukaryota > Metazoa > Arthropoda > Insecta > Hemiptera > Eriococcidae > Acanthococcus > Acanthococcus lagerstroemiae. The sequence goes on from JAJSSI010000159.1 coordinate 696, forward strand.
TAGAATCTAATAATCTCATTAAGATTACTTTGTCTTCTCCAGCTGATATTTATTTATTTTTACAGGTAATATTGCTCACGTGACCATCGACGCTACCGATAGACTTGGAAATCATGATGGTCAACTGACTACTTTGGCATCATTATAAGACTTGAAATTTTCCTCAACTTTTTGTTTATTTTATTATTTTACAGCCATTGACATACAACCGAATTTTGCGTATTTGTTACAAATTTAATGCGCCCATCTTCGGGCATAGGCCTTCCCTACTCGTTTCCACCGGTCCCTGCCCCTCCCGTCCCTCCCCCAGGCAACTCCGGCATGTTGCCTAATTTCATCAACTCAGCGGGAGGCAGATCTCCCTACCTTTCTTTTTCCATCACTGAGTATCCAATCCAGAACTTTTCTTTCCAATCTTTTACCTTCCTCCCTGGCAACATGTCCAGCATAGTCAAATTTCAGTTTTTTCATTACATATGTACAGTCCCAAACCATTGATTTTGCCCTTACCAATTTATTAGTTAGCCGGCCCCTCTTTTTACTCCAATCATCGTCCTCTCCATTGCCAACTGAGAGTACTGCTTAATTTTTCATTTTTATTTTCAGTTGTGGTCCAAGTTTGAGATCCATACAGCAGTACTGGTAAAGTGCATGACTTCCAAATTTTCTTCTTCATTTCCAGTGGCATTTTATTTTTGAAGACATTTCTCAATGCCCAAAAGCTTTTCCACGCTTGCGTTCTTTTTTTTACAATTTCTTTTTCTGACTTGTCTTTAAAAGAGATAATTTGTCCCAGGTATGTTGTGCTATCTTCGATTCTAATTTTGTTGCCGTCAATCACTATGTCTTGACTGAATTTTGTGTTGGATAATAATATGAATTTTGTGTTGGATAATAATAATACCGTTTTATTTGTATTTATAGTTAATCCCTCTTTGCCACATTGTAGGGTTAGTTCGGTTACCATAGTTTGCATCTCTCTTCCGTCCTGAGAAATTAAAGCTACATCATTAGCAATTCTCAAATTGCTGAGCCATTCACCGTCTATTTTTATTCCTTTTTGTTCCTAATCCAAATTTTGAAAAATATCCTCTGACAAGCTATTGAAAAGATTCGGTGAGAGGGGTCTCCCTGTCTAACTCCCCTTTCAATTTTAAACGGTTTCCCCGTTTTGTCCAGCCGCACTCTCCCGCTGTTATTCTTGTACATTCCTTTTATAATTTTGATCTCTTTCTCTGGGATTCCCTGTCGAATTAGGGCTCCCCAGAGTGCGGAATGCGGATAGATAAATAGAATCAAAATCTTTTTGAAAATCTATAAATAGCAAGTATGGTTGGTTATATTCCCTAGTTTTTTCTATTAACTAACCAATTATAAATAACTGGTCAGTGGTTGATCAATTTTTACAAAAGCTAGTCTGTTCTGGACCTTGATATTCGTCTAGTTGTGTGTATATTCCGGGTTTCAGTACCTAGTTTGCCAAAAATCTTTCCAATATTTGAAAAGTTAGACTTATGTGTCTATAATTGTTTATATCATTTGTATCCCCCTTTTTGAAAAATAAAATTATTTCGGGAAAGCTCCATTGGGATGGAGTTGTTTCTTTTTCTAAAATCAAATTGAAAATTTTTGTCAGAGTTGGTGTTAATTCTTCTGCAAAATTTTGAGTTCATAATTCCCAATCTTATCTGGACCCATTGCTTTAGTAGGATTTAATTTCCTCAAGATGGACAAGATTTCATTTTCTAGAAATGTGGTACTATTTCTATATTATTCATTTCCATGAGAATATCTACTACTTGTTCTTTTTGGTCTTTGCTATATAGTTCCGTATAGAATCTTTTCCCTGTCAAAAACAAATTTAGCTTCTCTGTTTTTAATTGTCCTGAAAAACTTCGCGTTTCGCTTTCTTCACTAAACCTGATTGTTTTATAACTTCGTACATTGTGTTTATATCGTGTGTGTGAGTATCCTTTTTAATTGCCTTTTTAACAGTTTTCCTCAGTTCAGTTAATTCTGTCTTTTCCTTTAAATCTTTGTTTAATTTTGTAGCCAACAAATTTCTTCTATCGCATAATGATATGATTTTGTTTTTTCTGATATTTTGTTTGTTATGGAGCCTTCAACTTTTTTTTTGCTAAATTTTTTAAAAACCATTTTAACTGTTTTTTCAATTTTGTCATATAAGACCTGCATCGAACAGGAATCATTCCAGTTAATTTTTTGCAGCTCCCTTCCCATATACCTTTGTGCTTCCTCAACTTTCCCATTGAGAATCATGCTTTTACTAGGTTCATTTGTTTTAATATAGTTCTTGATTTTTGTTCTTCTTGGTATCCCAATTTTCATTCGTAATAGCCTATGGCCTGAGGGAAATTCAAACTGGTCACATTTTCAAGTCGCTTACTATCAATTTCGTTTCTGGTAGTGCCGTGTAGTGCTAGCCATGTCCATTTCTTATTTTTTCTCTTCTCGAAGAAGGAGTTAGCTACTTTCAATGAATTATTTTCTGTAAAGTTCAACGTACATTGACCATTCCTGTTTAGAGTTTCTCCTGTACAAAATTTACCAATAGTACTATAACATTCGGGGTCTCTACTTGTTTGCCTAGCTTGGTATTGAAGTCTCCCATAATTACATTGTAGTATTCCTTCTCCGCGTCAGAAGTAAGTATTCTGTAGCACTTTATAAAAGTTTTCATTTTCTTTTATATCTGCCTGTGGGGGCGTAGATTTGAATTATCAAAAGATTTGTATTTTTTTTCTGATATTTAATTTTAGCAAACTTATCCTATCTGAGATACCTTTGATTTGAGTAATTTTTTAACCCAATTTTTATTTAGTACATAGAAACCAGTTCCTCTGAACCCTTAGTATGACCGGAGTAAAAGAAGTAGTGACCGTTCTTCTTTTTCAGAAATTTTCCTCCTAGGATCCGTGTTTCCGAAAGTCCGATGATGTCAAACTGTAATTTTTTTATATTTCTTTCAAATTCAAAGATACGATCACTACCAGCTAAACCTTGGGTATTAGGTACATGTATAAATGTTTAATTTGGTTTTCGGCTTACCTTTATAAACGCGCGACTTGCCTGTGGGAGTTTTTCCATTTGAGGAGGGTGGCGCCCGATGGAGACGAGTAGGGGGATACGCGAAAGTTCAGCCCCGCAGTTGCCGCAATCCGTATTGGGGCTCTAGTATACTGAAAATGTCTAAAATTTCATATTTGTTATTTTCTGGATATTTGTATTATTTTTAATATACATGTACTGATGCGATGCCCGAAAGGGTAGTTTCCGGTGCCGGGGGTGCGGTGTCTCAGGGGCCACTTTGGCATGCGTGCATCGCCATACGTCCCACAACACCAATATACATTGATTGAAAGAACTCTTACTTATTTTTCATTTTGTATGTATTAGAGTAAGCAATTTTAAAAGAGACGCTTCTCAGCAGATTGAATCATGTTTAAGTTATTCATAAGCACAAGTAGCTTGTCGGAGCTGGGGGAGGGCTGAAGCCCCCAGCAAAATTCAAAATGAGAAGCATAAAAAAAATTTAGTACTTTACCACACCTTTTTTTGTGAGTTTTAGGGGAATTTTCAGAAGACTGGAAGGACTTTTACGAGATGGAGAGAGGACTAAACACCCTCACTTGCGCCTCTGGAGCTGGTGTAGTACTGAAAATAATTGAAAACGATGGGGAATGCAATTATCAAATTGTCGGACTGCCTGTCAAAAAATGTCGGCATACCCGTCGAATTGTCAGTCTGTCAAAATGTAGGTCTATCGAAATATCGGTATGTCTGTCGAAATGTCGATCTATCAAAATATTGGTATGTCTGTCGAAATGTCGGTCTATCAAAATATCGGTATGTCTGTCGAAATATCGGTATGTCCGTCGAAATGTCGGTCTGTCGAAATGTCGGTATGTCGAAATGTCGACACGTCTGTCGAAGAAATGCAACCGGCGGTGCAGTCAAGCTGCTTTCTGATTGGTCAGTGTTCGACAATTCGACGGTCGAAATGAGCAGAATTCGACACTGTCGAAATAGTGTCGGTACTTGCCGATCGGGATACTACATTACGGTGTCTACAAAAAATCGGTTTTGCGTCGGAGCAAATCGAAACATGTTCACAAATATCTTTTAGCGTCGTATTGTCAGTTTTTTGTGTAACTTCTATCACACTGATACTTCTAATTTCGCTTTCCTGTCAAACAGCGCCTCAAAAGGAGATTGTTTAATTCCTGAGGGGTAACTTATTTTTTTGAAATTTGGACAAAACGTACATAATTCATCAGCCCAGACAGTCAAACCATTGTCAATCATCCAAGCTCTCGCCATTTCCTCAACATCGCGGTTTGGTTGTTTGATACCTCTCTGACTTTGAGAATTGAGACCCGGCCATAACAGTTCCAAATCACTGATAATGGCATTTACGAATTCGCGATAATTATTAGATTGTAACAGGGAGGAGGCACTGAATCCATAAAAAAATGTCAATTAAATTCAAAGCAACTTCTGCAGCAGTCTTCGTTTTTTGAGAGCACATAAGTGTAAAAATTTAACCTGGTGATCTTGATAATTCACAATAAATTGAAACTGGCCATTTCTATGACTGCACATCGATCAAGTCGACTTGACCCCTAGCATTAGCTTCTACAAAAACTGTATGCTAAATTACAACCCCTTTCGAATAAAGTGATTGCATGAGAATGATGCACACCTCCAACGTTGGCCACTGCACTATAAGAACTATCATGTTGAACCATGTAAAGGGAAATAAGGGATTATTACATATTCCAGGGTTTGTACAATATATTCTGTACCCGCAATGTTATTTATTTTCTACAAGTTGGTACACTAATCGCGAACGGTACAGTATTAATTGTATTAAGTCGGATATATCTCAGGTTCAGATAAAAGTGGGTCATTCAATTCGCGCACAGTACAAAAATGCTTGTACCATTCCGGATCTGTACATTTCGAGCTTAGTACTTACTACATAACAAGGATATTACAAAATTTTTCAAGCCTTACCTGGTCACCAAAAGACCTCTCGCTGCAAAATGTTTGCTTTTTTTCCACGAACTTTTGTTGGAATGGATTGTAGAATTCTCCAACATTTGATCTTTTATGCGACATAGGTATTTAGGAAATGCAATCGACAAAACACTGAATACTTTAGTTCTCTTAAATTGCAAATTGAAAACAACACTCAAAACTTTCTGATAATTATTCGAAAACTGAAAAGTAACACGGAACAACCGAATGATATAGTTATCACGTTATGCAGTATCAAGCGCATTAGTAGGTAATTCTGTTTTGTTTGAAATATCAACCGTTTTCAACAGAAACGTTTTGATTGGTCATCGTCATAGTACAAGTGCAGAAACGGTGGGGTAGCGGTTATGTTGTGGTTTTAAAGTTGAAATTCCACCACGCAGATTGTCCGGGAATGCTCACTGTCACTACCACCCACACATCTAAACTGGTTTTCATCATAAAGCTCATCAATGTAGTAGTGGTAGTGGTTTTATGAATGTATATCCACCTGAATGCGCTCGCCAATACATAGATCCTTGGTGTACATTTTAAAGTGGGAATTCCACAACGCAGATTGTCCACAAACGCTTACTACCACTCTTGCATCTAACCCTGTTTTAATATATAGAGCTCATCAATGTAGTAGTGGAAGTGGTTTTCCAAATGCGTTCCACTTGGATACGCACATCAAAATCTTCAACGGGAACTGTTTCTTTTCGCCAGAAGATACGTACGAGGTGTTTATAAAACTAAAAGACATTATTTGGCGGGTACCGCAAGTGAAATTTTCTATCGCGTACAAAACTAAAGTACGTCAGGAAATTTTGAAAAACACTACGTACGAGCTACTCTTTTGTCAGTGGTTGTATCACAGTATAAGTCCACCTCCTGGAACGACGGAATATACATGGGATGTACCAGTCTCGTACTCTAAAACCAAATATATTCTGCTAGCCTTTCAAGCTGACAAACAGGATCACTCGTCAGCGACTTTGTCAAGAAGTGGTTTTTCCAATTTTAGCGCCCCCTCTAACACCCCTTCCTCCTCCCCCCCCCCCCTCGGACATTAGGCTGACTATATGCTATTGATCATGAGTAGTATATTAAACTTGATTACTGTCATCGTACGGTATTTTTTCAAGTTAGCCTCCCTCTCCCCAAAAAATGGTGCTTTTGCTACATCCCTATGCAGAGGAACTTATTCTTAATGAAGGGGGGCTCAGAACTTTTGATTTAATTATTTCGAAGAATTTCATCGAAAATCTTTGGGAAAATTTTCCAATGATTTTTAAGGAATTTCACTAGAAATTTTCGGAAACAAATTCCGGTAATTTTCGATACAACTAACCTCCAGGAAAAATATTCTCCGAAGAGATTCATCAAAAATCTTCAGGAATAATTTTCGATGATCTTTAAGGAATTTCATGAGAAATTTTTTGGAACAAATTCCAATTTAATGTCCAAAGAATCTCATTAGAAATCTGTAGAGAAATTCGGGGGAAATCCCGGATGATTTTCAAAGGAAATTCATCGAAAATAGAAAGAAAAATACGAAAATTTCCGAAGAATTTTATCGAAAATCGTTTGAGAAAATCTCCAATATTTTCCAACAGAAAACTACTTCTGGAAAATCTCACGACAACTTTGGAAGTCTTTCATAGGAAATAATTCGGGGGGGGGGCTATGTTAGTTTTTGAACAATGTAATAAAAAATCTCCCGCTGAATTTCATCGGAAATCTTTTGAGAAAATTCCCAATATTTTCCAACAAAAAATTACTTTGAGAAAATTTCCGAACAACTTTGGAAGTATTTCATAGAAAATATTGGGAGGTGGGGTGGGGGGGGGGAACTCCGTCAGTTTTTGAAAAATTTAATCAAAAATCTTCAGGAAGATCTTCGAGAAATTATATCCAAAACTTCGGGGAAAATCTCTTAATGATTTTTTAAAAATATCATCAGAAATTTTTGCTGAAAAAATTCGATAATTTCCCGAGAATGGCACTGGAAATTTTTCGATCAAAGAATTTCTTGGCCAATTTTCGAAAAGATTCCCATGATTGTTAGAAAACATCTCCGATAATTTTAGAAGTTTTTTTTCGAAATTTTAGAAAAAATCTGCAATTATTCCAAAAGATTTAATTGGAAATTACTGAGAATTGTGTCTTTGATGAAATTTGAAAATTTTCTTCAGAAAAATAAGTCGTTAATTTCTTATTGTCTAAGAGATTTTTATCGGAAATTTCTGAATTACATTACTGATAAATGCAGAAGAATTTCATCAGAAAAGTTCAGGGAAAATCTTCGATGATTTTTGAGGATTTTTATCGGAAGTAAAATCAAAAAGAAATTTTGATAATTTCATAAAAAGTCATCAGAAATCTTTAGAAAATATTTCCAATGTTTTCAACAACAAAAAAATTCATCAAAATTCTTCGAAAAGATTTTTCCATAATTTTTGAAGTATTTCATAAGAAATATTGGGGGGAAATTCCGAAAGTTTTTGAAGGATTTTATCATAAATTTTCTGGAGAAATGTTCAATCCCGGAAGAATTTCTTCGGAAACCTTGCAAAAAATCTTCTAAGGAATTTTTTTTTCAGGAATTTCATGGGAAATTTCGAAGAAATAATTCCGGCAATCTCCGAAGAATTTCTTACGTGATTTTCGAAAAGATGCCTTTGATTATCCAAGATAATTTCCGGGGAATTTTATCAAAATTCTTCGGGGAAATTCTCTGATGACTAAGACATTACATCGAAAATTTTTGGGTTAATAATCCGATAATTTTCGAAGAATCCCTCCGGAAACCTTTAGAAAAAATGTCCAATGTTTTCCAAAGAAATCCTTTAAAAATCTTCGGGGGAGTTTTCCGGTAATTTTTGAAGAGTTTCTCAAGAAATATACGGGAAAAATCTCTGATGGAATTTTAAACTGCATAACCATGCAGAAATTAATCAATTTCTTTTTTAATTTCTGATGAAATTCTTTAAAAGTTATAGGAGATTTTTCCCGAAGATTTACAATGAAATTCGTTGGACATTATCGAACATTTTTTCCAAGATTTTTGATAAAATTCTCCACAAACCATCGGCGTTTTCCCTCGAATATTTCCTAGGAAATTCTTCAAAAATTATCGGAAAATTTTTTCGACGAATTTTAATGTTACTTTTTGGAAAACATTGGAAATTTTTTCTGAAGATTTCTGATAAGATTCTTCGGAAATTATCAGATGTTTTTTCAAAAATTTTTGATAAAATTCCTTAGATGTCATTGGAGAATGTTCCCGAAGATTTTTCCCGTAAATTTTCGATGAAATTCTTCGGAGAACATTTTACCTGAAGTTTGTCCATACAATTCTTCAAAATCCGTCGGAGTTTTCCCATGAATATTTTACCTGTGAAATTCTTAAAAATTATCTGAAAACTTCCCCGAAGATTTTTGAAGAAATTCTTTGGAAAACAGAGATTCTTCGGAAATTATTGGATTTGTTTCCCAAAAATTTTCGATGAAATTCCTTAGACGTTATCGGAGAATTTTCCCGAACATTTTCCTGAAGATTTTCGATGAAATTCTTCAAAAACTGCCGGAGTTTTCCCCCGGATATTTCCTAATTGGAACATTTTCTCGAAGAATTTTAATGAAATTCCTTGGAAAACATTGGAAAATTTTTCTAAAGATTTCCGTTGAGATTCTTTGGAAATTATCATGTTTTTTTTTGTTTTTTCCCCCTAAAATTGTTGATGAAATTTTTTGAAAATCATCGGACATTTTCCTCGGGGATTATTTTATCCTTTTGAAAGAATAAGAAACGCACCGAGTACACCCCGCCTCATTAAGACGTTGTGAACAAGATTTTCCATGCTGCGTTTTAAACTGAATAACGATATGCTGCGTTTTAAACTGACTAACCCTGTGTACTACGGCAAAAAATCATACAGCTTTAATTACAGTGATTTCCAGTATCTTTAGGGATATTCTCATTAAACTTCTAACAATTTAATTCTAAGTTTGAAATAAAATTATCGAGCACTTTGTCAATGTAGTTATCAATATAGACTGTGTTCCTAGGGATGCGAAATCACGCCTCTCATCTCATTTTAATAATTTTTATGCGCTGATAACATTTATGGTAAATGCTATCTTAGTATACAGGCTACTACATGCTTATAATTTGCCGCATATGAGGCTATTAGCAAATGCTAATGTTAGAGCGGGCTGCTATCTGCTTATATCGTGCTGTGTATGAGCGACTATCAGCTTTGCTACAGACGCACAGGCTACTATCTGCTTATATGTACTTTGCTATATCGAGTGGCTATTAGCAAACGCTAATACTAGCGCGGGCTGTTGTCTGCTTATATCGCGCTTCATATGAGCGACTATCAGCTGTGCTATAGATGCACAGGCTACTATCGGCTTATACTTTTCACATAGAGCAGCTATTAGCAAACGCTAATATTAGCGGAGGCTGCGGTCTGCTTATATCGCGCTGCATGTGAGCCACTATTAGTTACACTATGTAAGCATAGGCTACTATCTGCTTATACTTTCCTCATACAGCGGCTATTAGCAAACGCTAATATTAGCGGAGGCTACTGTCTGCTTACATCGCGCTGTATATGAGCCACTATTAGTTACGCTCTGTAAGCATAGGCTACTATCTGCTTATACTTTTCTCATAGAGCGGCTATTAGCAAACGCTAATATTAGCGGAGGCTACTGTCTGCTTATATTGCGCTGCATGTGAGCCACTATTAGTTATGCTATGTAAGCATAGGCTACTGTCTGCTGTCTTTGGCTCATATTAGAAAGAGTTTAGCAAATGAAAGCAGGTGCGAACGTAGCACTTGCTATTTTCCGCTTTATAAGCGCTACAATAGAAAGAATGTATTTAGCTCATAACAGCAAACGCTGGCATAGCATGTGCTGTAACATGCTTCTTAAGCGCTAACATAAAATTTCCAGCTGGGTGCTAACATATTTATGAGACATAACTCACATCGCATTATTCCTCGGAAAATTTCCAGATAAGAGTACCACAGAATGTTGCTTGTCCTTGGTTCGATTCAAATACATTACTGAGAACCCATTTCATAGTTCATACAAACAAACAATACACTTACCTCTTCAGTTAATGTCTTCACTTTCTTTGAGGAAATAGTTCCTTTTTAGGACAGTACGAGTTGCACAATACTGTCATGAGTAAAATATGAAATTACGAAATAAAACGTAAATAAGTTGCATATGACAGATAACTCCTCATTTGTAAATCGAACCACAGGCCTTTGCCTTAAGACCGATCTCAGGATCTAAATGCAACTGAGCTAAAACTGAACTATGATCAGTAAACAATTCACTCTTATTTGGAGAAAAACTAGAAATACTAAATACTAATGAGTATCGAGAAACAGAATAATCGTCAATAATCAATCATCAGCCGATTCGTAATTATTGGCAACAGATTACAGATTTCACGCCATTATATTAGCGTAGCGGAAGCTTCACTGCTCGAAACCTGGAAGAGAATAAGTATATCAAAATTACCATTAATACTATGCGTGCATCACCATATGCTCCATCAAACATAATTCACATCACATTATTCCTTGAAAATTTTACTGATAAGAGTATCACGGAAAGTTGTACTAGGTTCCAGGTTCGATTCAAAGAAATTCTACCTTAACTGAACTGAGGACTAATTTAAAACATTAACAAACAACAAACTTACCTCTTCTAAATCCAGTTATACAAATTTTACACAGTTTGAGCGTATACATTTTTGCGTAGCAGGAATCCTGAATCTAGTTTACATAAGCGGCTGATAGTATTGAAAACATTCTTCTCGATGACATGCGACTCATAGTACTTATTTCAAATAATATCTATTTTTTACAGCTTGTTCTTAGTGGGATTGATAATATTCTCGAATCTCGATAATATTCTTTATGGGTTGGACTATATACTCACGGATTTTTTCACGTCTTTCTCTTCGATGTTTCTCATTATATGTATATCCGATTATCTCGATGTATTCTACCCTGCGCAACTAAATTATCATAACACTTAGTAATTCGTTTTTCTCTCCAATTTAACTGTAACAAATCATTACAAGCATTAAATCTTCTATTGGCATTATTCTTCAATTGTTCGGATACAACCTCAATTATTCGCTACTGATGACTGGAATCGAATTCCAAAATAACGAAAATCTTGCTTGCTTGAGCTCCTTCGTTGTTACGCCAACTGGTTGATAAAACGGATAAAACACTGATAATAAAAACTGAACTAAAACTGAACTATGAACTGTAAAAAATTCAGTCGTATTTATTGAAAAATGATGATGAAAATTCGATTGCAATAGGGTGCTTGCAGCGCTGCGCGCGGGCAAACACCCTAAAAATCAAGTCCGGAGGATTCCTCTCAGCGTTAGCGGCTGCTGCTCCCGCCATATTGGCTGCAGTTCCGGCTATTGCTAATGCTTTCATCAATAAGAAAGCAAACGATAAGCTAATTGAGGAGAGGATGCGACATAATAAAGAAATGGAAAAAATTGCTGCTGGTAAAGGCGGTGTCTATATTAATAAGAAGCCTTCCGGAAAAGGTGTTTACATTAACAAAAAACCAAAAGGGAATGGTTTGTTAGAGACGTTGTTGAAAAAAAAAATCTCCGTTGAATAACTACGATTTGATTGGTTACGCGAGTAGACTGAAAATACCTTACTTTCGAGGGGACTTTATGAGAGATAAACTTCCTTCAGTAGTGAATAAAAACGAGTCTGGGATAATAAATTTAGACTCATCGCAAGGACAAGGTACGCATTGGGTTGCGTATGTTAAACGAGGAAATGTAGTGAATTACTTTGATTCATTCGGTGTCGCACCTCCAAGCGAACTCATCAGGTATTTCGGGAATAATGTGACAGTTACTTATAATTACGAGGTAAAACAAGGAATACACGATGTAATATGTGGACATTTATGTTTACAGTTCTTAGTTAACCGTATAAATGGGTAATAACAAATTAGTTACTAGGAAAATGGAATTAGCCAGAGAATTACATAGAAGTGTTATTAAAAAGTTTAAAACACGTCAAATCATGGTACATGTGATGGGAGGGTGATTTATTGATTATGTCGCAATATTCGAGACAGAATAAAGGTTTTAAGTACATTTTGAACGTGATTGACTGTTTTAGTAAATATGCCTGGGGTGTACCTCTGAAATCTAAATCTGGGTTAGCTGTGAGTGAAGCGTTTGCAAAAATATTAAAAGAGGGTCGGAAACCAAAATTACTTCACGTGGACCGTGGTAAGGAGTTTGTTAATACAACTTTTGAAAAACTTTTGTCGAAAAACAAGGTTAAAATGTATCATACTTTTACGGAAATTAAAGCCGCGATGGTTGAACGATTCAACCGTACGATAAATAATAAATTTAAATTACATTTCGAAGTTAATAAAAATCACAAGTGGTTGGAACTTGTACCAAGATTGTATAAAGAATACAATGAGAAAGATGTTCACCGTACAATAGGCATTCAACCTTCACTGGTTAATAAACGTAATGAAGTCGAAATATACGAGCGAATGTACTCGCTGCAAAAATTCAGACTACCCACACCCACATTCAAAATAGGTGATCGCGTACGTATAACGAGTAAAAAAGATATTTTCGCCAACAAATACTCTCGAAAATGGACTACGGAGATTTTGTAATTAGTAATATTCACTACACTGTACCAGTTACATACAGTATAACTGCTCTGAATGGGGAGCCTATCTCGGGGAAATTCTATAAAAATGAGTTACTGAAATCTAAATTTTAGTATAAATAAAGTAAAATTTTTTCCTTACCAATAACAATGGGTTTGACATGTAAATTTTATTGTATTTGTAGAGGGTTTCTCAGATGGTCGCGGAGAAATATATATTTGAAATGTAGATGTGTATTTGCACAAATTATACCAAAGAAAAAGCGACCTGGTTAAATAATATAAATATCTGGGTATAATGAAAAATTTTTAATATGCTCACAATGGCTAAAGTGATCACATGGCAGTATTTTGAAGTGGTTACTTTGGAAAGAAAGTATATACATACACGAGATTTTGTAGTAGAACTAGATAGTCCTATAAACGAGATTAAATTTAATTATTATAAGAGGGTGACGGGTTTAAACGTATGTTTTGAAGAGAATAACCAGTACAATTTCCATCATAATGAAGAAATAACCATTCCGTACATTGACTTTCGAGATTTACCCTTTGAGGATAGTGATTATGAAATTGAAAAATTTGAAATTACTTCTTCTGGAAAACTTAGAGTGTGTACAAAATATTTCAAGTGTGACTTGACACCTACACTCCCTGTAACAATTGACAATCTGAAATATTGGAATAGCGTTTCAGATCAGTATCTTAAAACCCTTGTAGTAGGGAACGTGTTGCAAATTGTATGGGTATTCAAACCAGGTGTGGTTCTAAATATTAGTGGTGGGGGAAATTGAAAAAATATATAAGATGTGAGGTTTCTTGGGTTTCATCACTCGAGTTGTGGACTATACGATGGCTTCACTGCTCAATCTCGCTACAAAGGTATATTTTTTGCAACTATTGCTAATGTGCATGAGATTACTGGCCTACCACCAGTTCTTGAGAGACAGTTGAGGGGAAAATGGTTGAATTTATCGAGTACAGAAATATTAGCTTGGGCTGAATACAGAACACGGGTTTATTTGTATAAAATATGTCTAAGGAGTTTTACAACAAGACCATTAAACATTCGGTACTATATTAGCCTGCGAAAAGGAAACATCCCATTAGATTGTATTATCAATGAACATCAAAATAAATATAAGGTAAATTATAGATCGTATTCTATACGTTGGATAGATACTGATTATCTGTATAACATCACCCACTTGTGTGATAAGTGTGTAGAAAAATATATCATACTTTTCGATCAGCAAAATATAAAATGTTCAGTAGATGAAGATTGTGAGGAAAAAACTGTAGATTTTAACTACATTAAAGACTATTGGTTTAATCCATCATATGTACGTCGCAGATACTGTCGCTCATGTAAGTTATCCCCTCTCTTCACTGTAGAATAAAAAGGTGGTGGGGGTAATGAAAAAACTATAAATATAGGTAGCTCTACCCAGTATACTCATACTTGCTGTGGACATTACAGTGAACACATCTCTTTATGGAAGCTCTGTTCATTGATTGTTTACTGCAAATTATTACACTATGGCGGCTTACATTGTAGATTTCCAGGCATTCAAATCCCTTGATAATAAATTTATAGTGATGGAACTAGCGATAGTAAAGTATGGGGAGTCTTTCGCCTCGCATTTTGTCTTCAAACCTCCTTGTCACTACACCTACCTATCACCAGAAATGAAAAAACGGGTTAATTTTCTATCAAAACACATTCACGGTTTACTTTGGAGTTTGGGGACTATTGAATATGAACACGTAGAGACTTTAATACGAATGAATTTACTAAATCACGCGGATGTCGTTCTTGTGAAGGGCTCAGAACGTGTAAAATATATTTCAAAAGTATTAGAAGGAAAAGTACAAGTCTTGGATTTAGATCTTTACCTAAGTAAAATTGACACTACTATTACCTGTAAGTATCACATGTTCCATCCTACACGCTGTGCTCTCAGTAAAGTACACGCGTATAACAAATGTTTACAAAATTACGGCTATCAACCAGCTGGTAAGGTTGTTTGGTGGTAAGTACTAGTACATTATTATTATAGTAAAAAAAAAAAAAAAAAAAAATCTAAGTATAAGTGTACATATTATTATAAGTCATATTTTATTTAAAGAAAAAAATTAATTATAGTGCACGACGTCATCATATTCATATTATTATATTAGTAGTAGAAAAAAAAACAAAACAAGGTTGCTTGATGGGCGTGGCCAAAGTGGGGAGTGACGTCATCACTTTGGAATGTGTCCTCAAGTGATCCATCTACTACTGGTAATTCTGTTTTGTTTGAAATATCAACTGTTTTCAACAGAAACGTTATGATTGGTTGTCATAGTACAAGTGCCGAAACGGTGGGGTAGCGGTTATGTTGTGGTTTTAAAGTTGAAATTCCACCACGCAGATTGTCCAGGAATGCTCACTGTCATTACCACCCACACATCTAAACCGGTTTTCATCATAAAGCTCATCAATGTAGTAGTGGTAGTGGTTTTACGAATGTATATCCACCTGAATGCGCTCGCCAATACATAGATCCTTGGTGTACATTTTAAAGTGGGAATTCCACAACGCAGACTGTTCACAAACGCTTACTACCACTCTCGCATCTAACCCTGCTTTAATAAATAGAGCTCATCAATGTAGTAGTGGAAGTGGTTTTCCGAATGTGTTCCACTTGGATACGCACATCAAAATCTTCAACGGGATTGTTTGTTTTCAACTTTCCAAAACCAAATTTCCCTCTTCGCACAGTTCTTTTGTTGCCATTTTTATAGATCCATTGTCCCTCATACTGTTTTCCACTTTTGCTGTATCAAATGTTATTCTTATGTCATTTCGAATTTGTTGTCGAGCTAATTTCTTCAATTTCGTCAGTTTTATTTTCTCCGTTGGTGCCAAGACTTTTTTTTGTTTGCAGTTGATCCCTTTCCTCGGTTATCTTTTTGTTTTTTTCTGTTAGTTTGTCATCCGCTATTTCTTTTTCTCTAATCACCCCATATTCTTCGGTGCCTTCTTTAATTGCTTCTTCTATAATATTATATTTTTCTTGCACTTAGAACCTTTTTCTTTTGCCTATCGACCAGCTTTATTCGTCTCTTCTGATTTAATGATTTTTCATCTGTAATCTTCAGAGGTGATAGCGTAGCTATTAGTCAAGAAATTTTGGTCAAGATCAGCTATAGCTGTTAGCTTAGCTGTTGAAGAAGGATGTAAACATTAGCGAATCCGTTATTTTTACTGAACTGCTGATGAAAAGCTAATCTGGCTTTGTCGCAGTTGGCGTTTCGTCATTCCTGAATTCTGAACATCCGATCTGAACCTGACCCGTTTTCACCTATTTGGTTTTGTGTTCGTTGTACTTTGCGGCAGCGGCGTACACAGAAAACATTTCTGGGGGTTGTTTGAAATGAGTATAAATTGTATGAAGCCTAAATGCAAAGACGGGTAGGGTTAGTTGCACAGTCCATTTTTTTAATAGTGTTTTTTTTTTTTTTAATAATTCAGTATAATTTTAAATCAATTACAGTATGCAAGTCATCCTATTTTACAAATTCTCATGTTTTTAGCATTTCTTAGACAATTTTTTTTATTTGGGGGGAGGGGGGAGGTAAATACCCAGAACACCCCCTGCGTTCGCGGCAAAGGAATTAGATTTTAGCTTTTAGCCATGAGCTGGCTTCAACTATTAGCTTTATCCCTAGGGATTCCAAAGATATGCTCTAAAAAGGGATCTCAAATACGAGTTTATAATGATTTTATTTTCGTCAGATATGCTAAAATATTCCCTAAAAATCTTGAAATATGCCAACATTTTCCCTATCAAAATAGCAATATGCAGAAAAAGGGCTATTTATAAGAATTTTCAATGTCTGTAATTAAATTACAGCAAGTCGAATATAATTATGCACACTCAGTAAGCATCAAGTGTTACGCCTTCAATCAAAAGGATGAGAACGGGTGGACGCTGACTTGATAACAGCATTTTTCAAGTATGCTCGTTTACACATTTTCGTATTTTACTAGCCATGCCAAATGAAAATTTCAACAGAAAACAGAACAAGCCACGGAGTTCGGTTTCAATATTTTCAAAACCTTTCAGACATGTCAACAGAGAGGAAATTCCAATTATCTAAGGTTAGCATCACTGTGCTGTCCATTGTTCTATCCGGTTGTCGGACTAGATGGCTGTCGAGGTTGATGGAACGAGCCGTCAGTCAGTCAAATAAATCGCAACAGTAGTAAGTCAAAAGTAGCAGCACGAAAGGAAAAACTGTCCACTCTTGGTTTTATTGCAGGCAATAAACTCTGCGATTGGATGGGCGCATTTGTTGGCGTGAATAGGGAGTGACGTCGGAGGCCAGAGACCTTCGGATCGCACTTTGAGGTCGATAGAATGTGGGTCCACATACACATATACAGCGATGTTTGTCTTGTGTTATCTACTCCCCTGATGACACTTCTGTAAATAAATTATTTTTCTTAATGATGTAAGTAGATAGTACACCTAGCAACCTAGGTGCACCTCAAAACTTTTTATTTTATTTCATTAGTTAGAAAAATGGATCCAGCAGTTAAACTTGCAATTGAAATCATCATCACTATAATACGATATGTAAGTACATACTAACATTTAGAACGAAAACGACTCGAGTCGGTCGAGTATATTTACTCGTACTTGATGTGAAAACACTTTCTAATATGCAGATTGCACCCTTTCATGGCGTGTTTTATTTAGCGAGTGAACTTATTGATTGTCGTTTGACCAAAAATGTTAATTAATAAGTTCACTCGCTGGGTGAGAACGTAAACGTTGGACTAGGGCTTTAAGAATAAGTCGATGGAAACATTATTGTTCCGCAGACATTTGTATACGTAACATATCATATACATAATTATTTAATGATCGAATGGTCTAATATTATACGGTTTTTAAAGTCTACAAAATGTCTGTCTTCAAATTGTTATCAGTATTTCCAGTCCACGTAAGTATGTATGGTCAAAGGATTTGTATCAGTGATTCGAATCCGATCTTAGACCATACAGTAGTTACTGTATGGTCTAAGAATTCAATTGACGATCCGTATTTGTAAAATTTATTCGAATCTTTTTCGTGGATTCGTCGAAATTTTTTAGTTAGCCGCTTAGCCGTATTAGACGCTGAAGTCGCCTAATATGGCCATAAATCAAAAAACGAACTAGTATAATCGCGTGTTGAAATGTGCATCTGTGTGTGTAGGTATCATATGTATATGCAGCAAATTGTGAGCACTAGGGTGACGTCAGAACATTGTGGTTGCATTCTGAATGAGCTAAGGACTTAACCTCCTGATGTTAAAAAAATCTTGATCATTGATCAGGGCCGTGAAAAAATGCTTTCTCCTCAACTGGACCAGACTTTAGTCGAAGAATTTGTATAAACATTAAGGACGCTAGCGCTGCAGCGTGATACCCTGATTCCTTTGTGCAGAGTCCGAATTTAGAAATTCACTGGTGAAACTTTGTTTTCTTTTTTTCAGATATTGGAAATTATAGCCAGATATTTTTTAACCGCGCACTGAGGTGGGCTACGCCTAATAGCGTCGACAACTCATGACGTCAAGAACGTAGAAATGTCACAGATCAATAAATAAACATAGACAATTTTAGGATCGTTGAAATATTGAAACGTTCGTGAAATCATGTGAAACGCTTGATCTTCAGTGATTCCTAGCAAGATTCCCAAGCCGGACTGATAAAATTGGTGCACTGATATCATCGTGAACACAAATGCATGATTTATTATTATTCCCGTTGCATTGCTGATAGTTTTTGATTATTTATTCATCTTTGCATTTTGTTTCGTAATCGGTATTCAATTGCTTACCAGCTGTAGAATTGTTCCGTAGGTAAAGTTAATTGGAATTATAAAATTCTACTCATTATTTATGTTTTCCTAAATACACTGCCGGTACAGAAACGGTTGAAGAAAGGGGTGTTGATATACAAGGTACTATCTACAGCAGTATTAGTTCGCAGCAGAAATTTGTTAGTATGAGATTTTTTAGGAATTATGTAATTTGAACTCTTGTTCATTATATACTCGTATTAATCCCTTATCTGCATTTTTAAAGTGGACCCGATGCAAAGTGGAAAAAGCCAAAGGAATGCATACCAACTCACCGCAAAATACTAGTAACATCACAGGATTGCCCGAAAATTGATACACAGAAGGCATGGAAGGGAGAGCCATTAAGAGAGCATAATGGGCTTCTCTTTAGTAGCTGAAATTCTAACATCATATTATACTGTCTCAGTGCCCAAACATACACGCAATCAAGAAAGTAAAAAGGTATAACTTGAAGCATTTCCTTGTTGGTAGTTATATTGTTTTTGAGCCGTTGCTGATGGGTACTGATTATTGACTTTGAATGGGTGCTGATTACTTCTACAAAGTAGTTTTTGCATTTTAGACATACTGAATTCGACACTAATCACATCATGTCTCTGTTAACATCTGCTCTCTGTAATTTTTCTTGCAAAGAGACGTCAGATATCATGTAATCTGGAAAGTATGGTGCTATGAACTAGTATCATTTCACTCATGATAACTTATTACTCACCTGCTTTAGTGATATATTAATTTCTATAGAAGTATTTTCAGCTCCTTTGAAACTGAACCTTTGAATTCTTCTTAGGTTCACCTACATTTGAAAGTGATTGTTAGCGCTGTGGTATGTTGACTTCCCGAAAGATCTGTGGGATATTGGGTTACTTGTCTTCAAGTTTCCATTTCGCTCCTTGCGTAATTCCTCGCTCGAACGTTTATCCTCATTAAAAAGTACCTTAACCTCCCTTTCCTTAAAGCACCTTCTGGTACCGGCGGGAGCCGTATGGGTACCAACTGGGACCAAGAGGTCTCCTCTTTTTCTCTCGTTTTCATATCTTTTCTTGTCTTTTCGTTATCATGTTAGATTACTTGTTCTATGTCATGTCATGTCCTATATACGCAAGGGAAGGGAAATATGAAGACGAGTCCAACTAATTTTCACCAGTGGAGTTAGTTGGCGTATGCTCTTCTTTGAAGCTCGAGTTCGCTTCTTTTGTGATCAAATATTTCGGACTTGACTTTCTCTGATACAAGCACATGGTTGCTATCACATGCCACGTAGTCAATTTTGGCCTTAAATTCTCAAAAACGTACCGGAGTGCCGGCATTGCCTTTGGATAAATTTTAAATCAAAAATCCAGTGTGACTTGGTCTTTCAAATTGACCATTTTTGGGAAATTTTCGAAAATTCTGATACGGTTATTATGTCAAGGTTACTCCTGTGTTGGTATGCCGATGACTCTGTCCTGTTTAAATGCAGCAGTGCGTCGAGGTGCATCAGGATCCTGCTATATCAGATCAGTTTCGCAGTGATTCAGTGGATATTGAAATTGTTCGCCTCAGATATGACGGTCATAAGATGTATTCTGTACTTACACGAGAAATCATCCTCGTGTTAATGAAGGCAAGTCAAAAATACTCGCGTATTCTCTGTTCTGGGTGGTGCCTGTCTTTCTTTCACCAGGTATTCAACGGAAGAGGGAGTTACCTCAACGAAAAATCGCTCCATCCTGAAGCTCTGCGGCACTTTCGCACTCCCTGAGTTCTCAATATTCCAGTGAGCTAGCCAAGACTCATCAGACCCTGTTCTGATTTTTTTGTGTGCCCTATTCTAGTGCCCTGCTCAGGTGCTTCAATACCACAGAGCAGTGGCAGTTCCTATCATGAAGTATCCTAGGAAAGCCAGAGAAACCAGAAAACTATATCAATCAGTGGAATTACTCATTTTTCTTGCTTTGACGGTATTTATATATAATGTTACAGATTGAACATATAGAAGTTACTGTATTTTAGACATTCTGCGCTGTATTTCGCCTATGCTTATGGTTCTTCAAGTGAGTTTTACATAGAAGAATTTAAGTAAATTTATTCAGAATGCCGAATCTGTTTAATGAGACCTCACCGAGGCTAGAGACAGCAGTTCTGATTTATATGAGTAGTGAAAAAGTGAAATGACAAATTTTAAACCTTTAGCTGTATTGTTTGTCTATTCATAAGTGTTTGAAATTTTGGTTACAGAGTGTATCCTGTTATTCCTGCTTAAAAATAACATTTTTGGTATGGATATTAACCAGCTTATTAAATTGGTATTTTGATAAACCAGATTGAAGAAATAACAGAAAACTGACTTACAAAATTGAGTAATGACTGCCCTGTATCTGTCAATGATACCCTGCTACTAAATTGGAAAATCATGGATTCATGGGTCTCATTAGTGGTTTTCACAGGAGAGTACTAGACCCTTTTTAGTTTTTTTTTTAAATGTACGTTAATGACATAGTAACAAACGACCAGGGGGGCTGTTTCCACCTTTTCTGATGACATGGCTACCATTTACAGTGCAGAGGTTAGGGGATAGCTGATAGAAAATATAAACTTCGATACGCTAATTTCAATGCTGTCATCAAATAAATCAAGGAAATGAGTCGACAGGTGAATAATGCAACAACAGAAGGCAGTTTAAAGCTGATGTACAGGATTCAAATGGAGAAGAATATGTCGTAATCAAATTTATTGTTATTATGACTTTCATTTAATGCGAACATCCAGCCAATTAATTTGATGATTATTATTGTCAGCGGTCTAGCAGTAGCCACTTTGTGGAAGAAATCAGCAAGAAGTTATTCTTAAGTTTACTCAAGTCACAGAAACCTAATTTCAGTTTTGTTTTAAGGACTGTTCATCACTACAACAGATGCCATTAAATAATCGACTACCGGAAATATGAAGAACATGGGGATTGCTAGTTTCGCCAGCCTGTCCCCTCCATTTTGCCTTTTTAGCGCCTAAAAAAAAGCCTAACACTTTCTTGAATGGTTCCATCTTATGTACAACTGAGAGTAGAAAATTTTTTTACTGCACTACTTTCTTTTTTTGACCCCACTTTTTAAAATAAGCGATAAACCACTTCTGTTGAAAGTTCCTGTCCCTTACCACATTTACCCGGATGGGTGGTGTGTTTAAATTTCAGTATGTGACTCAAGGAGTCATTCTTCACATATTTTGTAAAAATTGGATTCCCAAGAATATTTTTGAGTTGGACCCAAAATTGAGCTAAAATGACTGGGCAAGGAGAACTGAGGATGAATATGGTTACTTTGATGAGGGTGCCAAGGTGAAAGAGACCTAAAAGAATCTTATTAATGTGAATTTTGAATTGTAGGGTACGTGCTAGTTTTTCCGCAATGATGGATGTCCTACTTAGCTATGGTTTGCTGGAATTCAATTTAACGTACGTGACGCGGAGGCAATTTTTTCAGTTCTCTTTTATTTTTATTTTTTCCTATCTGTACCAATGTTTTTGTGCCTTTGATTTCAGTGTGTTGATGTCTAGTTTTTTTATTAGTTTTTGAAATTTTAATTTATTACTTTTTATTTATTTATTACTTTAACTATTTGTGTATCCCCTCTCACGCTGTACATGTACATAGTTGGAGAGGGAAGTTACAATTGAAAGTAGTATTATTTATATTTTTATTCTCAATAAATTTATTTTCTTCGAGTGCTTATTTTACTTGTTATGTATTACTTTCTGATGAATTCCGTAAATCTCAGATTTCTCAGAAGTTTTTCATTGATATTTTATTCGCCTGCTCTCCTAAGACATTGATTTAGAAACTTCTTCCAGTAAACAGTTGGGTAGATATGGGGATAGTTGATCGATCATCATGACTGAAGGTGTTCTAGAACCAACTTGGTGAAGTTTTATACCAAACTTGCAGCACCTATTACATCCTATTGAACAACCAACAGATTGAATCAATCACCATGAGACTGAAGCCGACTATATTTTATACTGACAATAAGATTCAAACTAAAGACAAATTGAGGACGTATCTGTAAAAAGGGCGTTCGATCAATGTATTTCTTATGGAACGGACGCCCTTTTTACAGATACGTCCTCAATTTTAAAATATGATAATGATCTATCTTGAAGAACTGTACTATATATAATTTGGTACCACAAAAAACGACTTGGAAATTTCCAAAAATACCTTGAAAATTATTATCATCGGCGCATAGAGAAATGGTGAAAATACAAAATAGATATAACGCCTACTGTTAATTAGACCAAAGCTTTTATTCAGTTATTCGTAAGTTTTTGATGCAAGTGCTGAAGAACCAAGAGAATGTCCATAGTCTTATTCAACATTATAACTGGAATGTACCCAGGACTGAAACAGCGATTATTTATCTGGAGACGATGGGATTTAGAATTGAAGAGCTCTGTCGATAGGATGGACTAAAACTGATTTTGCCACTATTCCGAATTTCAGACCGAAATCAGCTAGGTACCGAGCTTTTTCATATGAAGAAGACGGAAATGCAAAATTGAAACAGGAGCTGGAGTTCACATGGAATGAGGCATAGAAAGATTTAAGAATTCCAAACTTTTGAAGGAATGCATACAGTCACACAATTTTTATCTCCTAGGTACGTTCTTTTGCCCAATTTTTCAGCAATATAAAACTTATTTACAATTTTGATTTCGTTCCCGTAGCATGAAGGTGGTTAAAATCAATAAGAGTCGTCACTGTTCTGGGCGGTAGCCTACACCTGGGTTTTAGTTTTGCATATTACGTAGAATAGAATAGAGAAACAAAATTAAGGTATTCTACGTCGCTTGTCATAAATTTTTACTGCCGACAGTTCTTCAAATAAGTACTTAATCTAGTTTCGTGATAACCTTTACCATACGTTGTTTAAATCAGGCAGCGTCAAATGTTTTGTTATGTTCCGTTTGCCGTGACATTAGAAAGGTTTTGCCTTACAAAGTAGCTTCCTGCAACTTCTTAATCAGATTAGTTAAAATGTTGTATAACTAATCGTTTTAGGATAAGACGTAGCACATTCATTTAGACGCGAACTGCAGACTACGGTACTTTTAGAAATAAGCAATAATTTTGTAAGGGTGGCTTCGTGATCTACGGATCTTATGTATGTACCTCGAAAATTAAATAATAGATGTTTGAGTCTACTAAACATTGGGGCGGCTAATTTTTAAAAATTTTCAATTGACCGCTTCATATTCTCGCAAGTCTCTTGAAATGTAAAGAATTCATTAATTTCAATGTAACTAGTAAGCATCTAGTAAGTTACGTGATTTCTGGTCAAAATTAATAAAACAATGCGATAAATCATACGAATAGTCAAACCACTGTAGTGATTGTAATGCTGAGAAACATTTACGAGCTGTAAAAGAGTTCATTTGGTATAATGAGGAGACTAAAAATGAAAAAAGAAAATGATCGATTCTGACTCGGAATAGTTTACAAAATTACTACTTCAACCTTTAAAATTAATACAACTATGAAAAGTACACCGATCCCCAGTTATAATTAAGAATAATATTCGTAACTCTTGTAAAAGAGAAGCTGCGTGAAAATTCCTGCGATGGATCAAAAGGTGAATTTTTTCACAGAAAATCATAACGTAGATCAAGGCGACTTCATTGATGTGAGAGACATATATAGAGGCACTCTCTGAAAAAATTCCTGGCTACAGGCCTGCACCGAGGAGGGTCGTTCGTGTTCTATATACACGCACTGCCTCTGAGGGAGTACATAAACATGGAGCAGTATCCTCCAACATTTCGTATTTCCGAAGATGTGCCATAATGCGCATGATGATATTTTTATAAATATGAATTATGGGAAAATAAAGTAAAAAATTTAAGAATGCCACCACTTTTGTGTCTAAATTTCGGAGTTTGAAGCCGTAGAACTGGCTGAATCGGGAAGACAAAGTGAAATTCGGATTCACTGGTCCCGAAAAACACCTTTTTAGATGGTATGATAGGTCATAACACTTCCATTTTAGATACATTCTTTCCAGTTTTAGGCCACCCTGCCCCACCCCCCTCATTGATGAATTTCGAAATTTCTTTTTCGGGTTCCAATTTTTGGGGAAGAGTCATTTCCAATAAGGTGCATAAAGACATTGTATCCGTGAAAATAAAAAACATGTACAAATAACCCATTCCGCCCAAATTATTGAATTTTCTGCCTTTTTTTTTTTTTTTTTTTCCCGTCAAAAAGTACTTTTATTGTTTGTTCAACGGGGCTTAGGTTGACCTATGGGCAGCCGTTACATCTGTTTTTGAGCTGTACCCGTAGGTCACCTGTTATGAATAACATTAAACAAGTATACACATATACATTACTAAGATACGAGTGTAAGCTTATAATAATTGTTTCTGTTTATGGGATGGATAAAATTAGAAAAATAATGCAGTGTTCGAAATTAGCGACATGAAAAATCCCCATTTTGATAGTTCGTTTAGCCATCGAATGTAGCGGTTGTTCTGGAATTTTTTTTATTTCGTACTACGTAAAATTGAAACAGGATGAAGAAGTATTCTGAATGAGATTTATAAAAATGAACCGCCAAAGGCTGATGTAAATAGTGACGCCATAATAGAAGATATTCTGAATGAAATGACTAAAGTTCAGCCGGTTGACAAGGAACATAGAAATTTTGCAAAGGAGTTGTTAATGGAAGAACAGGAAACCCTCGTAAATACTACCCCATCTACTCCAAATTTTGTGAAAGAGACCATTGAATCCGGCGTCAGTGTAAATATAGATGACCAGCCTGTTTTCATTGATGAAAAGGAGTTGTCTGACATTACGAGTATATTGATAGTATGGTTTTAAATTATCAGGAAACACCAAATGAAAACACCATTGTAGATTACGACTCTCTCTTAGCTCATTTACCTGTGTATAAAATATAATACTGAACCCTTAGAAGAAAAAGAGAGTCAGGACATTAATTTCGCGATGAATGACTTCTTTAAGCAAATCGTAGAAAATAGAATAAATAATGTAAATAATAGATCTAACGCGGATTCCGATACGGAATCATTTGTTACGGCTGTCGGCGAATTTCCAGAAGAGGTGGACGTGTTTTACGATGCCCTCCCAGGTATACCTGACCCGTGTGCCCGCATGTCACTTCACCGGAAGTTTTAAATAAAAAGACCGTAGCCCAACTAAAAAAAAATACCGACTTTTTGGCCGTCGCTTCGCTCGTTCCTCGCACTAGTTCGGGTTATTCGGCCGAAATGTTTAAGGCCATTGACGTTTAAAAAAATGCAACTCTGGACAAGGAATAGTATTATAAAAAAATACATAGAAAACTACCCAGCTATCAAAATTAGAGTTCGTATAAATTAAATTTAAACCGAAAAGTGTAAGGCCGAAACGTTTGTCTGATACAACAGAACTACGCGGCTATCAAAATTAGAGTTCGCATCAATTAAATTTAAAAAAAATAATAATACCTCCCTTTTCTTCGAAAAGTCGGTAAAACATTGAGTACGTAAAATTCGCCTCGCGCTTCTTATTCTGACCCTAAATTGAGGAAACTAATGAATGACTCGACCGATTGTAATCAAACTCATACCTGCACAACTCTGAGTACTTCTCTATAATCTACCAAAATTTGGAATCAGTTGATTCAATAGTTCCTGAGATTTTCGTGCCACAAATATTGTCCTTAAATTGAGGAAAACTCATATGAACGGCTCGACCGATTGTCATCAAACTTTCCACTGCACAATTTCGAGTAGTTCTCCATAATATATCAAAATTTGGAATCAATTGATCAAATAGTTTTTGAGATTTTCGTGCCACAAAAATAGTGTGTGTACATACATACATACATATATATAGAGCTTTTTTGACCTAGGCGAGATCCGGATAAAAAGTGGACAACCCGAGATCCGCCTTAAAATATTTTTTGTATTTCAGAGTATATTTCATGTCAAAATACTTCGAAATATAAGTTGAATCGTTACACCCGCAGAGGGGTAAGAAAATTGGGGAAAAAAATTCGATGATTAATTCTGTACAACGTGAGATCCAGTGTAAAAAATGGGTAAGGTGAGATCACATACATATATGTATATGCTAGAGATTTACTGACCAAGTTGAGATCCTGCTGCGTTGCCAATAATGCAGGGTGAATAATCATGCTCGAATGTACTGTATTGTATTAATCGTCCTGCCTGACTGAGTTCTGGGTCGGAAGATGCGAGCGTTTTTTGTCGCCTGAATTCCGGTCAGTGATCTTTTCAAAACTCAAGTACCTACTTCTTAATTTATCATTCGCAGTTAGAGGGACGCAGATTTTTTCTGTTTAAAATCTAGTTAGAACGTGACGGAAATTCTAGCTTAATCTGAACCCTGATCAGATGCTTATATTAATTCAGGAGCTAAAATTACTAACGTGCCACATAATGTAAATCGAAGTGTCAAAAAGTGGTGAAAAACGCCCACTCCCGAATCTACCGAAGTCAAATGCCATTACAGAAAACCGAGTACAAACGCAAAAAATTCGGAGAACCCTGAATCAGTATAAGGGATAAGTTAAACTTACGCGAAAAATTTGAAGAAATCTTAGAAAAAAATCAAACAGGAACGAGAGGTGTTTTTGCAGAAATTAAAAACTCATGAATTTGAAATAAACCAAATTATAACTGAGGGACCAAAAAAGTCAACCTAAATATTCCAAACATTAACCTCGTTCATGTCTCATATGATCAATTCCGATTCGGACGATAGTAAGTTTGTTGGAAAAATTTATTAGAACAGAGAAGGACTCCTAAGTGACCTCAGAACAAAACCACTCCAACTCTGAATTATGAAATCATGAAAGCAGCTAAGGGCTATTAGGTGACCCAAACAGGAACCACCTCAAGTCCGCAAGTCTGACTCAAATTATAATAGGAGAAAATTTAACCCAAATAAGAACCTCTCCGGACCAGATCCGAGGAGCAGCTCTAATATTATATTATCTGACAGCTCAGAATATTCAAATAATGTAAGCGCCGAAAAAAATTTCCTACACATACATCTTCAATAGAACAAAATAAAGAAAAATTGGTATACATAAAATCCAATTCTTGGAAAACTTATTCTCAGAAACATTTAATGAAGAATTTAAGCTACTTAATGCATTCATTGATTACTGCGACGAAGGAGACAGCCTAAGAAAACACTTAATAAAATACTTCGCTAAATTAGAAAATTTTGCCCAGGATTTAAAAGGAAGAATGGACGAAAATTCAATTCCTTCAAGCTTCAGAAATTCATGAAAACATATTAACTTTCCTGAATTAGGAGAATTTGGGCGTTTTATTGAAAGAAAGCTGAACAAATTATTTCATCTCTTGAAATAGAAGAAATTGTTCATTCGTGAGGATAGAAGAAGAGAAAAGTCTGGTTTCTCCCCTCCGTGAGAAGAACCTATTCCTGTCCTTAAGCAAGAATAAGAAAATCACCGTTTCTCTTCCATCAGTGAAGTGAATTTCACTCATTTTCTTGAAGAAAGTGGAACTTGCCTCTCTGTCCTTGAGAGTACCTATCACTGCTTTAATTTCGCAAATTTAATGGACTTCGTTCTTCTCTTCTAGGAAATGAATCCATTCCTTTTCTTTGGGAAAATGAGGAAAATTGAATTTTCAAGTTCCTCAGTGAGAAAATTGCATTTTTTTGTCTTTGAGAAAAAGAAAACTGCAGCCTTTTTTATGAAATGAAAGAAAATATAACTATTCCTTTCTTTTCTTGAATAACAATAATTAGTTTATCTCGGAATAAAAATTAAGAAAAGGAAAAAACATCCTTTATTCTTTATTACTAATGATAGAAAACAATTTTTAACGCGAAAAAATCTGCTTGTTTAGAAGATGGAAGATGCGATGTTCTTATCAATATTTTATTTGACATTAGGTACGAAAACAGACAATTTTGAGAGCCTCGTACCATTTAATTTGCAATGGGAATGAGAAGTCCCGGCCCTTTTTTTAGGGAGTAGAAATTTATTCGCCCCAGTACTAGACCACTGCTCTTATTTCAAATTCAATTACGAACACGCCAAAATTCAGATATCCTTCAGCGTAACTACTACTGTAATTTACAGGATGGTCTTGGACAAATTCAATTTGAAAAGGAAAGAACTGAAAAATCGAAAGAAAAATCAGAGGAGAATTATGATAAAATGCACTAACAACCTAAACTTACATAATAGAGGATAAAATTGTAATCTAGGTAAAATAAAATAACCCAGAAAGGAAAAATGAAAAAATGAGTAGCAAAATCATCTCTCCCTTTTGTCGAATATAAAGAGGGTAGTTAATTTCTCTCTTTGAGTAAAGAAAGAAAAAAAAAAGGGAAAAAAAACTAAAATAAGATTTATGTGAAAAATTTGTCCTTTGACTCGATAATCAAATAAAATTATCCACGACAAAAATCCCCCCCCCCCAAAAAAAAAAAAAAAGTGGAAGAAACCAATGAGCAAAAAAATTCTGCGCTCTCGCTTCAACTGTTTAACCTTGACCTTTATTAAGTGCTTAATTTCAAATGTTTTCATTTTTGTATTCGTTAATTTTTAATTATTTTCTTATGAAATTTTGAACCTACGTATGTACACTTGTTTTTGTTGGAACAACCAGAAAAATTTTAGTATTGCCCATTAATGTCACTAAAAAGAGCAGATAAAAATATTCAGAATAAAAAATATTGTTCTATCAGGATTTAATTTTTCGGTAAAATTATCTGCAACGGCATTTAATTTTTAAACCTGGAAGCATTTGAATTTTGTCCATTTCCCCTCAGAATCTCTACGATTGCGACTTACGATTAGTTTAATTTATTATGAAGAAAAATTGAAGATTAAAAGAAGAAAAAAATTGAACTTATTAAAAGTCTCACAAATTTGGTTTCAAGTCAAAGGTACACATAACAAAATTTTAAATATGGCATCCGAAATATTGGTGAAGAAAAAAGGAATTGTGCCCTGTCGCCTCAGCTGTATGCGTTTTCCCTTGACTTGGATCAAGTACATATCTATCATTTCAATTTTTGTACTTTCGTTTTCCTTAATGAATTTTAACCATTTTTTTAATCCATGAATTTTTGAAAATACATATTATTATGTACGTAGGTACTGTTGTTTTTTGCAACTACCCAAAAAATTACTGGTACTTCCCAATACGGCCGGTACTGCCCATTCAGGCCATTAAAAAAACAAATGAAAATATTCAGAATAAATTTTCATATTCCAAATTAGATTACTAACATACCAAAATTCAAGTACCCTTAAGCACGACTACTACGAGTATAATTTATAGGTTAGACTTAGACAAATTCAAGTCACAAAGGAAAGAACTGAGGTATCGAAAGAAAAATCAAAGCGGATTATGATACAATGCACTAAACACCAAAACTCACAAAATAGGGGATAAAGTTCTAATCGAAAATGAAGTAAATCAAAAAGGATTATGGGGAAAAAATCTCGCCGAAATATTTTTTTTTTCTAAATAAAAATTAGGTGCTTAAATTTTCTTCTTTTTTCGGGGGGGGGGGGGGACTGAATGAAATGAAATAAAATATCTATCTCTACTTCGCCAATAAAGAAGGTGATTGTGAAAGTTCCTTCATTTCGTAATAACACTGGAAAACTGTTTTTTGATGTTGAAGAAATTGGTCATGTTTATTTGATTTTTCTGAGTTACCTATGTTGATTTTATTTATTAGAAGACTGTTAAGCATTTTCAAAATCAGTAACCAAGAGATGCTTGAGTCAAGTTTGCCTGCTTGAAAGGGTCAAGTTAGGATTTTGCGGCCCAAATCGAAATTGATGGATTAAAAATTTGACACTCTTTTCGAACTCAAGGATGCTAGACATTCATAAATTTGTACCTATTTGACCCAGTGTTCAATTTTTTTTAGCAAAATTCAAATAGCCTCTTATAATAACGGGAAAATTGAATTTCGGGGCCCAAATCGGGATCCGATGGAAAACCTGACGCTTTGTATGAATTCATGAGCCAAAAACTCAAATTTCCATAGGTACTTTGTCAAATTTTTGAAGCCAAGTTAGTGTTATCTGATTTGGGTCTATAATTTTGATGTTTGGGTTCAAAACAGAGGAAGACAAAAGGGCTAATGCAATCAGTATTCGAATTCCGGGACTTACTAGATGCTTTTCCCGTTTACAATTCTATGTTCAAGCTTTCCTTCTTGAAGAGAACATTTTTAGAAGAACAGACATTGTTGTTCAGAAACCTTTTTTCATCTCGTATTCATTTCAAGTTCCGAATTTTCGCTATTCTTAACGTTCTTCAGAATTATTATTGACTTTTTGACAAGTTCATTTAATAATATCAAAATTTTCCGTCAACCATGTCGCAAATTGGTATGAGACAGACTCATGATATCGAATTGTGTTCAATTTTCAACTCCATTTTTCATATCGATTTTTTAATACTTTTTTAACAAC
Source organism: Acanthococcus lagerstroemiae (assembly GCA_031841125.1). Lineage (NCBI taxonomy): Eukaryota > Metazoa > Arthropoda > Insecta > Hemiptera > Eriococcidae > Acanthococcus > Acanthococcus lagerstroemiae. Next base: position 31,834 of record JAJSSI010000159.1, read on the forward strand.
TCTAACTTTTTTAAATTTTCATATTCAAGTACTGAAATCTTCTGATATTCAATTAATTTGATATTTCATATATCTACCCCATTTTTCAAAATTTGAGTATTTTTACCTCAAAATTATTGTTTTCTTTGATCACTCGGACTACAATTTTCCCAGAACTGCCTTAATTTGTGTATACGAGTTGTTTAAAGTCTCATAATATCAAATTGAGTTGTTTTCAATTTTGCCAGCATTTTCAAATTTGCCATCGTTTCTTTTTCAATTTCCTTATCCTAACCCATAAATTATTTTTGTAGTTTCCCACAAATCTTACTTAACGTCTGTATACGAGATAATATTGAATTTGGTTCGCTTTACCACTTTGTAAAATTATTCGAATTTTGCGATTTTTTCTTCATAATTTTTGTTAGAACTCATTCATTACTTTCCCTGAGTGACTGAAATTTTCGACGAATCGAGGCAAATTTTCCTTACCCATTTGATTGAAGATTTATATCAAATCAGGTCTATTTTCATGAATTTTTCGAATCTCAAAATTCTTCAAAATTTTTATTATCATTTATCTAGAATGCGACCAGATTTTCCCAGAAATTTTTCTGAATTTTCGTACCCGAATTGTTTAAAAATTGACAATATCGAAATAACTTATGTTCAATGTCTTCAAATTTTCAAATTTTCGCCATTTCCCCCCTTATTTTTATCCTGACTTTCTGATTATTTTTTCTGACAGGAACACAATTATTTTCCATGAATCGTACATTCTAAATACCAGTTATGTGAAAACTCACGACCTAATTTTCTATTCTATTAAATTATTCGAACTTCAATAATTTTTATTTTATTTGATCAAAATTCTTGTCATAACTCATCACTCATCTTTCATAGAATGACTGAAGAAATTTTTCACGAATCAAGCTGAAGTTCCCTATATGATATTGAAATTAAATTAGTGATACCAAATTAATTAAAATTATCAAATTTGTAGAATTTTTTTTGAAATTTGAATATTTTTCCTCCTTTAAAATCGTTACCACCACTTCAATTATTTTTCCAAAATGTGAATACAGTTTTCCTTTATCGTGCTTAATGTACTTGAACACTTTGTTTGAATATTCACAGTTTTAAATAAGGTCCATTTCTCCATTTCGTCAAATTATTTCAATTTTTTGATACGTTCTTCAAAATTCTTGCGTTGCACACTCTAATTATCTCCTCAGAACGACTGCAATGTTTACAAATCTGGCTGAATTCTCATATTCGAGTTGGCATAAAACCTATGACATTTTAAACATTATTCATCAAAATTCTTTTCATATCTCACTCATCGTTTTACAGAATGACTGAAATCTTTCATGAATCAGACTATATGTTCCTAAACTAAATGAAATTTAATTACCTAGTGATGCCAAATTAATTTAAATTTTCAAATACAGAAATTTTTTTCGAAACTCTAAGATGACTACTTTTTTTTTCATGAATCGGCTAACTGAATTCTCGTATTTTAGTGAGGCGAAAATGTTTGTTATCTATCAGAGTAGGTCGATTTTCAACTTCCTCAAACTTTTCGTGTTTTAAGATTTTTCTTATTTTGTTGTCAGAAGTATTTAATCATGCTTCGACAGCGTTACTACATTTATTGATGAATCCGATTCAATTTTCGTGTGCGAGTGAATTCAATATCTGAATTTGTTGAATTTCTCACATTTTTCATTTCTATTTTTCTTCACATTTTATATTTACCCTTTAATTATTATCATTATTATTTTTTTAGGTGAACACAATTTTTCACGATCCGCTCACAGATTTCGTACACAAATTTTTTTAGTGAGATACTTATTGGTATTAAATCAGAATTAACTTTCCATTTTGTCGAATTATTTGACTTTCTAGATGTTTCCCCTTGAAAATTCTTATTCAAAATTTATGTTTCGAGCACACTTCTCAATATTTTCCGCTGTGTCACTAGTATCCTGTTTAATTCATTTTTGGTAAGTGACCACCTATTTCGTGAGTTTTGGGTTTCTGGTCCATTTTTATAATCCTATTTTGATTTTTCCATTTTCTCCATTACGACTTGAATTATTTGTTCAAGTGTCCGATCTATAAATATTATAGTAGTAGTCATGCTTAAAATTATCTGAATTTTAGCGTGTTCGTATTTAATGTTGAATATGATATTTTATTCTGAATATTGTTACCTGCTTTTTTTGATGGCCTTCATGGGCAATACCAAAAAATTTTCGGGAAGTTCAAATACCAGCAGTACATACCTATATGTTCAAAAATTTGTTTCTTACAAAAATTGTTCAGAAAATATTAACGATGACGTGAGTAAATTTTTTATTTCATTTTAAAAGCAAGAAAATTCGAAATTAGGCACTTAATTTAAGTCAAGGTTGAACTTGAACAGTTGAGGCGATAGCGCTCAATATTTTTTTCTCCGTTGGTTTCTTTCACGTTTTTTTGAGCGGATGGAATTTTTTCTGTCTTGGATAACTCTTTTTGAAAATTCTCGAGAAGAAGTCAAATTTTTTGCATCGAAAAACAATTTTTTTTCTTTGTTGACAAAGAAGAGGCGGCGTTTATTTTATTTAGATATCATCATTTTTTATTCAAACAGAAATCCTAAGTCCCTTTTATTCCAAAAAAGGGAATGATTTTGCCGATAGTTTTTTCATTCTTCCTTTTCGGATTTTTATTTTGAATTACAACTTTATCTCCTATTTCGTGAGTTTTGGGTTTCTGGTTCATTTTATCGTAATCCTTTTTTGATTTTCCTTTTTATTTTTTAGTATCTTTCTTTTGCGACTTGAATTTGTCCAAGTCCGATCTATAAATTACAGTATAGTAGTCATTCCTAAGGGTATGTGAATTTTAGTGTGTTAGTAATTTAACTTGGAATATGATAGTTTATTCTAAATACTTTCATCAGTTTTTTGTTGTTTTTTTCGTTTTTATTATTTTTCTTTTAAAGGCTCGAATGGGCAGTATCAGCCGTATTGGAAAGCACCAAAAATTTCTTGAGCAGTTGCAAAAAGCAACAGTACCTAAGTACATATCTTCAGAAACTTATTTATAGAAAAAGTGGTTAAAAATCTTTAAGGAAAACAAAAGTAGAAAAATTGAAATGATAGGTATGTACTTGATCCAAGTCAAGGCTAAACTCATACAGTTCAGGCGATAGGGGCACAATTTACTTATTTTCCACCAATTTTTGGATGCCATAACTTGAAAATTCTGTTATAGTTATGTACCATTGACTTGAAATCAATTTTTTGAAACTTTTTCTGAGCTCAATTTTTTTCCTCTTTTAATCTTCAAGTTTTCTTCACAATAAATTAAACTAATCGTAAGTCACAATCATATGGATTCTTCGGGGGAAATGGGCAAAATTCAATTCCTTCAAGGTTTAAAAATTAAATGCCGTTGCAGAAAATTTTACCGAAAAATTAAATCCTGCTTCTCTTCTACTAAAAGAATCCATTTCTTTTCTTAGGGAAAATTAGGAAAATTGTGTTTTCACGTTCCTCAGTAAAAAAATTGCATTATTCTGTCTTTGAGAAAAAGGAAACTGCAGCCTTACATTAAAGAAACAAAGAAAAGACTAATTTTTTTCTTTTCTTGGATAAAATACCTACTTCATTTTTTTTGAATGAAAAAAAACAAAAAAAAAACATTAATTCTTTGTTGATTATAAGCAGAGCCGGATTTCCGGCAATAAAAAAAAAATTTTCGGCATCAAAAACGAAGAATTCGGCAATATTCGGCCAAAAAAAATTTTAACAAAAAATCGATTGCAAAATAAATTGTTAGTACATTAAGTACGTCGTAAATCGCTTAATTTTTACAAAAATTTTTTATTTTACATGACCACTAAGTTTTTTTCGACTGTTTTTGTTGTCATACTGTGTCGCTTATCGCTTAGAATATATTTCAAATCGGAGAACGAGCGTGAAATCATGATTTTATGAACAGAAATAAGGTGGTATTTCTAAAGTTTGATTCAAAAACACGATTCGGCAAAATTCCGGCATTTTCGTTACTTTTGGCAAATTTTGGCAAAATAAAATTTCTCTCCACGCCTCCCCTCACTATGAATCGTACTTCCTATTTGATTGAAATCATCCCGCCCATCCAGGAAAAAAGTGACAAATGCCGGCCAATCCGGGCTCTGATTATAAGAATGAAAACACTTTTTTCACGTGAAAAGATTTGCATATTTAGAAGATGGAAGAGGCAATTTTATCAATATTTCATTTGACATTGGGTACGAAAATAGCGAATTTGAAGAGTCCGATACCATTTAATTTGGAAAGTTAATGAGACGTTCCAGCCCTTTTTCTAGGGAGTTAAAATTTATTCGCCCCATTCCAAATTCGATTACAAACACGCCAAAATTGAGATACCCTTAAGCTTGACTACTACTGTAATTTACATGACGAACTTTTTAAGTCAGAAAGAAAGAATAAAGTGAATTTCACTACTTTCCGTAGGAAAAAAAGACTGGGTTCTTTTCCTGAAAGAGAGGGAGGAAGTCCATTAAATTCGCGAAATAAAGCGTCAATAGGTAGTCTCAACGAAAAAAAAGTAAGTTTCACTTTCTTCAAGGAAAATGAGGAAAATTTTGCCTTCACATTCCTCAGTGAAAAAATTGCATTTTTTTTTTGTCTTTAAGAAAATTAAAACTGTAACCTGCGATCGAAAAATCCTTATTCCAATGTCTAGTTTGTCCAATTTTTTGGCATTGTCAAATTTACTTCTTCGGAGAGGAAAAGCTTGGGAATTAACGTGCCAACAGGATCAGATCGAAAATCTAATTTAATTTTAGAATTCAGCGACGTATACTAACCCAGGGTGTCTACCAGTTCAATAGGTCCAATAAATCCAATATAAGTCCATTCGAAAGATGGTCCAAGGAGTCAAATAAAAGTCAGATAATTTTAATTTTGGTCTAATAAAAATAATTGAAAAAGAAAAAAATTCTACATGAAATGGCCCAATAAAAAGTCCAATAAAAGTCAATAAAAGTGATATTCCGCTTTCAAGTCTGGTAGATACCCTGAAACCTCTTATTTCGATATGTTAGGTAATTGATTTTCTGAGTTACCTATGTTAATTTTATCTATTAGAAAATTGTTAAGAATTTTCTAAGTCAGTAACCAAAAGATGCTTGAGTCAAGTTCGCCTATTTGTTAAGGGCCAAATTACGATTTTGTCGCCCAAATCGAAATGATTGATTAAAAATTTGACTTTCTTTTCGAACTCAATGATGCAAAACACTCATATATTTGTACCTAGGTATGGGACACAGCGTTAAACTCTTTTAGCAAAATTCAAATGGCCTCTTGTAACGGGAAAAAATTGAACTTCGAGTCCCAAATCGGGTCCGATGAAAAATCTAATGGTGTGTATGAATCAATGATCTAAAAACTGTAATTTCCATACCGTGAATAATTTTTGAAGCCATGTTAGTGTTATCTGATTCGGATCTATAATTAGTTATTCGAAATTTTTCACGAATAAAACTGAATTTCCCTAGATGATATTGATATTAAACTAGTGATACCAAATTAATTTAAATTTTCAAACTTGTAGAATTTTTCGATTTTTCTTTAGTAAATCAGAATTACTTTTCCATTTCGTCAATTATTTGACTCTCAAGATGTTTCCCCTTGAAAATTCTTATTCAGAATTTATATTTTGAGCACACTTCTCTAACATTCTTTGCTATGTCACCTGTATCCTGTTTAATTGATTTTTGTTAAATGACCACACATTTCGTGAGTTTTGGGTTTCTGGTCCATTTTATCATAGTCCTATTTTGATTTTTCTATTCTTTCCTTTGCGACTTGAATTATTTGTCCAAGTCTCCGACCTATAAATTATAGTAGTAGTCATGTTTAGGGTATCTGAATTTTAGTGTGTTCGTAATCTAATTTTGAATATGATATTTTATTCTGAATATTGTTATCTGCTTTTTTCGATGGCCTTAATGGGCAGTACCGAAAATTTTTCGGGAAGTTCCAAATACCAACAGTACATACATATTTTTAAAAAAAATTTATTTGTTAAAAATTTTTTTTAAGCAATATTAATGAAAACGTGAGCGTTGAACTAAACAGTTGGGGCGATAGCGCCCAATATTTTCTCTCCGTTGGTTTCTTTCACTTTTTTTTTTAGGCTGGGGTAAAATTTTATCTGTTATGGATAACTATTTTTAAAAATTTTCGAAAAAAAGGCAAATTTTTTCGCATCGAAAAACAATTTTCTTTCTTTAGTGACAAAGAAGAGGCGGCGTTTATTTTTATTTATTTATTATTATTTTTATTCAAGAGAGAAACTAAGTACCTTTTATTCCAAAAATAGGAGAGATGATTTTGCCAACAGTTTTTCATTTTTTCTTCTCAGATTATTTTATTTTGATTAACAACTTTGTCTCCTATTTCGTGAGTTTTGGGGTCTTGGTGCATTTTATCATAATCCTTTTTTGATTTTTCTTCTTGAATTTACAATTCTTTCGTTTGCGACTTGAATTTGTCCAAGTCCGATCTATAAATTACAGCATAGTGTAGTCATTCTTAATTGTATCTGAATCTTAGTGTGTTAGTAATCTAATTTCGAATATGATATTTTATTCTGAATATTTTCATATGTTTTTTTTTTTATTAATGGCCTGAATGGGCAGTGCCGCCCATACTAGGAAATACGAAAAATTTCTTGGGCAGTTGCAAAAAACAAGAGGACCTACGTACATATTTTCAATAATTTATTTATTACAAAATTGGTGAAGATTCATTAAGGAAAACGAAAGTAAAAAAAAGAAATGAAATGATAGGTATGTACTTGATGTAAGTCAAGGTTAAACTCATACAGCTGTGGCAATAGGGCACAATTTCCCTTTTTTTCACTAATATTTCGGATGCCATAATTGAAATTTTGTTATACCTTTGACTTGAAACCAAATTTTTAAGATTTTGAATAAGTTCAATTTTTCCTTTTTCTAATCTTCATTTTTTTCCCTCACTAAATTAAACTAATCGTGAGTCGCAATCATGGGGATTCTTAGAGGGGAAAATGGACTAAATACAATTCCTTCAAGGTGTAGAAATTCACAAAAACATGTTATAACAAAAATCTTGGGATAATACAGGTACAAATATCATATTTTGTAAGTTTTTATCAAATATTTGATGCCGTGACTGTCATTCTGGATTCTGGGACAAACTTATAGATAATTATTATTATTATACTCGTAGTCGTATATTTAAATGGCTTATTTTAATACTGCATTCTTCAAAAGTTTCAAACAAGAAAGTGCAGGCTAATTCTTAAATAATTAATGTATCCGAATAAGTTTGATCCTAGTAGGGCATTATCTGCATTCGTCGTCAAAAAAATGTATATTAGAACTTGAAAGTGTGCGCGGAAATTTTTTGAAAAATTAGGTAATGTAGATTTCAGTCGCGTATATGACGTCACCCACGCGCACGCTGCCAGAGGAGAAATATGCAACTAAATCAAAGGAGGATGCGTATTTTGTAGACATGAAACCTCGGATCGTCATCTGTTGCGCTGGTACAATCTTAGAGGCATCTTCTGCGTCAACCGAAGTCTGAAAATTTTGAATTTTTTCAAGTTTTAACCATTATATGAAGTGTTGAAAAATATTAGCGTCGATTTTTCGAACGTTTTATTTTTTGTGATTTAATATTCGTGGTTTTTTGCGAATTTGTGCGTCGTACTTACGAACGTTTTTAAACAATATAATAATTACTACCTAATTTTCGTTCTTATTAAGTGGAACTAACGTAGATTTATTGAACCTTTAATTGCTAGAAGTTTTACCTTTGCGCGCTAGCATTCATCTTTAATTTCGATTTGTTCTCGTTTGAGAATCTTAATTTTTCTTGCTTGAGCTAAAATTTATTATTCATTTAAATTTATAATTAATTTTGAAAGTATTTATACTAAATTTTTTTCCGAGTTCATCTGTTTCAGATTCTACCCAGGTAAGATTTTGTTTTATTCTAATTTTGTTTTTTTTTACACAAGTTTTCGTTTTTTCTAAAAGTTTATTCAGTGATTTTTTTCAAAATTCAAAATTAATATTCTTTACTTTCTTATTATTCGATTGGAATCTTTCGTGGACTTTCAAAGTGAGGTCACCCCAATTCCAGAACATTGAATCCTCCTCAATTTAGGCTTACTGATAGCTCCTTGTTCCACTTTGCAATGCCAACCCTTCCAACCATCAGTACACTGCACCACGACCACGTCCCCTACTACTGTCTCCACAGTGACCCTCCTTCCTATCACAATTCCCTACCCCTATGTGGCTTTCTACACCATCCCAGTCTCCCCTCCGTGAATTACCCCTGCCCCATCACATAATCACTCCATCCATCATGACCCTCCCCATGATTCTTATCCGGGACATCCTTCTTCCCTCCTTGGACATCACGTGCAATCTGCAACTTTTCTCCTCACCCCGAACCCTTCCCTATCCCGGTCGTCCTCCTTCACCATGGCCCCCTACATAACCTCGACCTTCTCCACCACTAGGATCTCTACCATTGCCCTCCTTCAACTACAGCCCTCTTCTCTCACGATTACCCTTTTCCCTTCCATGGCCTTCCTCCCCAAATACGACCCACTCCTCATCACGAAGCTTCTGTCTTACAACAATCCCTTCCTCCATCATGTTCCTTCCCTCTGACTACAGTCTTCTTCCCCCTACCATAGTGCTCCTCCGCATCACAACACCCGTCCCCTCGCAATCCTTATTTTCCACCAAGGCTTACTCACCTACTGGAGCTTTTTCTCCCTCCACGAATCCCTCACGACTTCCTCAGCCACTGTTATCACCCATCCCCTCCCTCGCCTCAACCACGCTCCCCGAGACGACTATCCACTATGTGGCTCTTTCTCTGAATATGACTCGCGCTCCACCATGACTCTTGTCAGCTTCCACGATCCCCTCCTCCACCCCGATACTCCTCTCCGAACATGGTTCCCTTCCAAACCAGGATCAAGTTCACACGGCCGTCCTCCATCAAGAGGAGTTCCTCAACAACAAGCAGGCCCTATCTCGATCCTCTCCACCGCAGCTCCCTCAAGTCATTTCCACCATGGTCACCAGAAATTTTCCCGAGGGAGGTGAGGGAAGCGGACTTTTCTAGAAAAAAAATTCCCAGGCGTAACGATGCAGTTTAGGGGACGTTATGACTCCTAGGTTAGACTCCTCTCATTTTTGATTTTCCTGTGCTAAATTATATTTTCGTAATATTCAGTTAATTTTTTCAAAGCTAAATATAAAATAATCGAGCACTATAACGTGCCAATATCTGGCACAATTACTATGTGAAGTTAATAAAATATTGGCGTCATCCAAATTCCTCAATTTTGGATAGTTTACTTCTTTTTGCAAATTGATTAATCAGCAATTTCATTCTGTCCACTTCTCCATGTCCTGTTTTACTGAATATTATGACATACGTATTCTCTCCATCTTTAATTGGTTTTGAAAAATTTCCCTCGACTTCTGATTCGATAATTACGCAAAAAATGTGCCCATCCTTTCCCCCAATACCGTAGATTCTTGTGTATAGAATACGATTGCAGGTCTTCGGTCATCGATGAGGAACCTCTGGGAATTAGATACGGTACTGCCGAGCAGCATTAACGTTCTTTTGTTGTCATTTAAACTGTTAAAGTCTCGATACCAGAACTTGCAATTTTTAATTCCATATCAACCAATCCCATTTTGCTGCAATGTATTCGTAGTATCGCACCACTTATCACAAATTTAGCGATACACCAGGGACCTGAGTCCTATATGACCTGAAATCCGACCATGGGGCTCATCTGGTGGTCGAGGTATGGTAGGGTCAAGAGGAGGTTATGGTGGCGGGGTGGGGACGTGTGGCGGTGGGTGAGGTGGAGAGGAGAGCTCGAGATGGTAGAAATGGGAGGCATCGTGGTGATAGGAGGGTTCTCGTCAGCGTCTGAAAGAGAACTCGTGACTCGGGAAGGGTGGGGATCACAACGTTGGGAGAAGAGTAGCAGTCAGGAAAGGGCTGGGTTAGAGGAGTGGTAGTTGAGGAGGGGATTGTGGAGTGTCAGTTCAGATGTGGTGAGGGGGTGTCCGCCAGAGCAGTATTCGCGGTGGAGGACGGGCAGGCATAATGGTCGAAGAATTGCCTCCTTGGCGCTCTTTCCTCCAGGGGAGCATTTGACAGGAGGGGCTTCTTAGCAGAGGAGGGAACTCCCAGTGGTATAACGGGCCTTTATGGCAGACGGTGGTTGTACTAGGGAAGGAGGGGGGGGGGTCTTTGACGGCAAGTGAAAGGTTAGGGTGGTGGGTGGAGAAGGCCCCCAGGGGTGGCTGTGATTGTAGTGGGTGATCATGATTCTGTAGGAGGCCGTGGAGGGTAGGGAGAGGTTCATGAAAAGAGGTAAACCGCGGTTGGTCGAGGCTGACCATAGTGATGGTGGAGGAGGTCGTGTTGGGGGAAGGGGACTGGGGTGAAGGAAGGCAGTTTTGCAGTGGTGGTGAAGGATTATGATGAGGGAAGGTCAGTAGGAGGAGAGAGTCAGAAGGCAGCTTGGGGCAGGGCTTTGTGGGGGGTGACAGGGGTATGGTGGGATAGGGAGTAGAAGAGGGAGCTGATTGTTCAAGTGTGCTCTATGAATAGCTTCCTTTGTGTTTCAAAACAGTTCATTTCAAAATATTAACAATTAACTTATACCGGATTTCGTTTTTCAGTATTGACTTATCAGTACTTTTTTTATGTTTCCTTGTCTTATTTATATATTTTTTTACGCTTTTCTGTGGAATTTTTTTTTAAGCCTTCTTTCTGATGTTTGCTATTCTGTATGCGATTTTATCAACTTATAGGGTGATGGAGATTCAAACACTGTCCAGCACCAGAGGCACTCTGTACCATGTTGGAGATGGATATTTCTACCGTAGAAATAAAGAACAGAATAATAATGTGTATTTGAAGTGCATTAACAATCAATGTCCAACACGAGGTATTATTGCATTTTGGAAGTAAAATAATATTTTAATTATTTCATTAGCTGAAGGGGTCGTTTCCCATTTGATCCCAGGAGATACGAAGTCTATGGAAGAAGACCTTTTATTTATTTTGGAAGAAGACCTTTTATTCATGAAATACGTATTAATTAAAGTGGCACTGAAGAAACCCATCCGTTCATCTTAGAAGAATAGCAGAATTAAGAACATTAATCCTTGGCTTCTGTGTTTAAGTCATATTTCAGTAAAACTCAATTTTTACTTTCGGACTTGCTGTTAAACAGTTACAGTGTCGAGAATTGGTAGACAAAAATGTCCTAAAACAGTATACAATCATTTCTTGTGTCTCTTAGTGATCGATATTTTGTAGTTTTAAATTGTGCCGTAAACATCGAATGAGCCAAAAACTGAAATTCGTTCCATGAAAATGAATCTTATCTACTTTTTAATTCATTGATATCCTGTGTGGGTATAAAAACGGTCGGGCATTATTATTTTCTTACTTCAGAACAATATTGTTCTACAATTTTCATTTACTGAAGAAGCACACAATATGGCATGTGGTGTCCTAGAAAACAAATTCTTGGCTTATGGCCTATTTGGAAAAGATCCGCTCATTACTACTCAGTTTTCTGCCAACAGTGGCATATAAGTATACCACCAACCACTGAAAATAAAAACTTCTTACCCGCTGAATTCTAGTAGAAGTTACAAAATCCTGTATTTCTATCTGGGGGCAAAATTTTGTTCGAAGGTACGCCCTTAATTACCGTCCAGTTATATAACCCTGGTTCAGCTTATAACAATTCCATTTATCATAAAGAATTCGTATTTACATGCAGAAACATACTTATGTTGATAAAATTATTCTTTTGCAGCAACTATGCGGATAATTGGTGGGAATGCAGTATTCACCCGAATGCCTAATCCACCACATACGCATGTGAGTGACCCTCTGAAGCCATCCATATTAGCATTCAAAAAAGAATGCCGGAAGTCAGCGAGAGAGCAATTAGGGTCACACCATGCTATCTATAGCCATGTGCTGGGGAAGTAAGTACACGTAATGTTTCCTAAACAGAATTCTAGTAATTTTCGATGTTTTGTAAAGTTGATTAAGGTTTTCCTTCGCCAAAGAAAATAATTGATATCTAAATTCAAAGCTTTCTGTCCCCTTTTCGATAGTCATCGATGAAATATTCTTCACGCATTAGGTCCCTTTACATTGAATCCTAAGTCTGAACACAATAAAAGTTTAGGTGGTTCTCAGCTTTATACTGAATTATAGAAATATCTTGTCATTGGTCTTTTGGCAAAATAAAAAATAAACGATATTTCATCACTTAAAAACGGAATCAAGGAAAACGCAGTGATGATTTAGCTGTTTGTATACTTTTTCAAATAACTTATTCATAACCTCTTGATGGTTATGCTTACACTTACTTGTATGTATTTTTTATTAAATAATAGAAGTACAACATTTCTTACAGGTATCCTGCAGAAGTTGGAGCATCTGCTCCGTTCAAGACGGAGGTAAAATCTATGCAATGGCATAGAAGGAAAATGCAGCCTCCTATTCCGAAAAGTCTTGCCAGCTATGGCCAAGCCCTCGCGAATGGGGTATACGGATTCGGGCTGTGCAAAGAAGTCAGCGCGAAATTACCTTTCTACCGTGGACATACTGATCGATACGTCCTTTTTGTGTCACCTAGAACAGCCGAGTAAGTACATTTTCATGCTAACTTGGCCAAAAGTACAGATATTACTGACGATGCTATCGATACTGGCCATTTAATCCAATATTACGCTCGAAGTTTCCTTGAAACGTAGTAGTCATTTAGATCATGAAACTTAAATCAGGTACTGAAGAAAACTGAGTTTAAGAAGAATGTTACTAATTATTCATCAAAATTTGGAACAGATGAGGAGTCTTTACAATATCGAATCCAAAATTTGCCACAGCATATACATTAACGCTGGGATCCTAAAACTTCCAAAACTCAATTATCTTCATGTAGACCAGATTCTAGACTGCATTAATTTTTTTCGATACATTAATTAGAAGAACTCTACAGCATCTTGACCACCAAATAATCTTTATATCTCAAAAAATTAATGCCTTGCTTTGACAATGATTGAAATATGCAAAACTCGGAGAAGTAGGTACGTATAACGCCTACTGAATATGATATTATCTATACATTTCCATTATTTTTATTAACGTCGAAACGCCATTGGAGCGACAGCTAATGAAAATAAAATACTGGTATATCCAAGTTCTGAGGGGAGTGATTTTTTACTCCTCAAACAAATTTCCCTTCTTTTTGGGAGTTTTAGGGATTTGAACATACTTACAAGCTATATAAATCACCTATCTGGGTGAAGATTTTTCTTTTCATTCACCTTATAAAAGGCATAATCAGGTGTGAGATTCTTCTTTTCATTGACCTTATAAAGGCATAATCATCAAATATTAGGAAGCATTTTCTTGGAAATTCCAGAAGCAAGTTCAATTTTATATTCTAAATGTTGATGTATACATTTTTTCATAAGGTTCCAGCCTAACGTTCTTTTCAATATTTTTTGTAATATTCTCGTGTAAAATGTGTCAAATGCTATGAAGTGGTTTCTGTACTTATTTGGAATATTTTCTTCTATTATATAGTGTAGTTGTTGATTTTAAAAAACATTTATTAATGCAGTTGATAATAATTCAGGGTGTCTACAAATAATACAAGTAGCTTTCCCATCATAATTTCCTGAACGTACTACCACTACCTTGTCAATGTCAAGCAAACTGTAAGTTTTCTCAGTGATGCGCATTTTTCACAGAGGACTCGGAAACATTATTCTTCCATTAAAAAAGGCTTAGAATGTACCAGTTACTCTAGAATCAATCCTAGACAGTATAATCTATGAACATTCTGAAGTACAAATTTTATCTTTAATAAAAAGCTTTATGAACCTTTTTATTTTCCAACCAATAGTTGAAGACTGACTGACCAAGACCGCAATTTTCCAAATCAGGGTGGGAACTAAAAAAAAATATTGTACGTCACAGCTGACAGGGTTTGACAGTGCAGAATAAAAAATTAAGTAATTATTAATAACAGAAGTTTTTAACTCGCTGGCCATTCCTCTTTTCATGTAAAAAAATTGCATACTCAGTTTGCCGTAAATGCGATTCAGTCGCCTGCGAGTCACAAGCGACGCACCGAGTGTTCTAATCCCAGAAGGCGCATTCATTTAGCTACTTCTCGATTAGTATACAGATACTTTGTCTATAGCAATGAAAGCAGCTTTTCAGTTTTACCGACTTTTCGGAGAAAAGGGAAGTATTTTGATTGTATTTGGAGAAAGATTCATGAGCGATACGGACTCCGCTTACTTGGACAGGTGTTGAGGGACGAAAATTGAAATGAAATTAGAAACACAAGCATATAGTCGCTGGAGAGCCCCTATATGAAACTTGAGAAGACGCGTTTTCTTCATGTTTAAAATTTGTAACCGATTGCGTTGGAAATAGGAGTACGTCGCTTTACCGGGACGTTATTTGGGGATTATTCCAGGAGTTCGAATGTTTGGGTTTTGCTTGAATAGTGCAGATGTGACTTTTAAATTTAGTGTGAAAATCACAGCGCTAATGCTTATGATTGAAACAAAATACGGTGCGGTAATAATAACTGAAACTTCACTGCGCATGTTTATGAGAGTAGATATCTCGAACTATAAGGAGGTAGATTAATTTATGTTTCCCATAGAATGTGATCAGACATAATTGTTCGACGATCAAAATCTTGAAGATAGACCAGAATAATGAATGTAATCAACTATCGCTTAGTTCACTTGGTAGGTAAAATAATGCACGGAAGCAAGAAAATTGGGTAAAATGGCTGACCTTTTTTTTTTTTTTTTTGAAAATAGCTTCACCATCTACTTCTCCAAGCCACGACATAAGATCGCAAACAGATTTAAAAAAATACAAATTATTTATTAAAACTTCGTTTATTCATTTTCCAGATTATTTACTGCGGAAACCGACACCCGATTTGTCATCGATGCGACCTTCAAGTGTGTCCCGAGGAAGCCGAACGGGTTATACCAGTTACTCACTATTGGGGTAGTTAAAGAAAAATTTGTAAGTATAATTATGTAAACGGCGTAAACTGTACTTGTACAATATAGAAATATTCATTGATTCTGTCGGATTAGCAGTTAACTTAAATAAATAACGCAGAGTGTATTGCAATAGGTCTCCTCATAAATCTCTTATTTTACACATACAGTGTGAGTAAATGGAAATAGAATATTTATAGGATAAGATTTTTTTGTCGAGTCGGCAACTACCTTTAACTAGGAAATTCCAAAACTAAAGTACCTTGAATTACTCTGTGTATACACTTTTTGATAGACTGCTTTCTTCATGATCTGAACAGTGATAATGGAAGACACAGTATCAAATAAATTTATATTTTACAGATGCTGCCATTGGTGTTTGCAGTGATGACTGGTAAAGACACAGCGCTATACATAGAAATCCTTCAAGCAATTAAGAATCTGTACCCAGCGTGGGACCCGCATCATTTTATGTGTGATTTTGAAGCAGGTCTCCATGCTGCGGTCTCGCAGATTTTTCCAGTTTGTTCGATTACAGGATGCTGGTTCCACTTTTCTCAGGTAAAAATTTCGTAATACTAAACCCAGGTATACATGTATTTTTCCAGTGTTTTCGATTAATATGACATTAAAAATCTTGAAGTAGAAACATCTAGACTACTGCGCATTTAGGCATTTACCTGCTGAATGGGGAAGCTGTGAGTAATAAGTAAACCTAGACTAACCACTGAAGAATTAACAGCTTGCGCGTACCTATATGTGCTGTAATTGTTCTCATTTATGTTATTAATAATTTTCAGGCTATTTTCCGGAGGGTTATGAAATTGGGACTGAAGGCCCAATATTCGGAAAATCAGCATCTGAGAAAGTAGTCCGAATGCTGATGGCATTGCCGCTGCTGCCACCAGAGAAGATCGTTGAAGGGATAGCCTGTGTGGACCACGAAATTCAGCAAAATGCTCTGCTACAGAATTTCCGTGGGGCACTTCAACGACTGATGGCTTATGTAAACGGCTTCTGGATGACAAGTATATATTTCATACTATATGACTCATTTTTCCACTTATGAAAAATGCATAATAGAGTCTTATGAAAATTTTATTTGCAGGTGTGGGACCAGATGTTTTCAGCGTTTATAAACAGCCATTACGTACCAATAATAATCTGAAGCTCTTCACGGCTATTTGACACTATACATGACAGGATCAAGAAATGCTGTTCATCCTAATATCTGGCAATTGACGGGTATGTGTTTAATAGTACGTATGAGGTACTAAGATGGTAGGAGACGAAAAAACCGAGAATTTAGGCAATGGAATGAGCTGTACCAAAATGAACATTTCTGATAACGGCATCAAGAAGGAAAAGAAACTTTTGTAGTATTTACTGAAATATATCCTGGACTAATATGAAAGACGTGCATTTTCCTTTTTATATCTGAAAAGGTTTAATCAGTCGCCATTGATAAGTCGGTGGAGTGGTAGTGCGATATAAACGGTTCACATTGTGCTAATATTAGTGATTTGCTCCAAATCATACATCAATAAACTGATTGGTTCAGTTGATAGTAACTTTTAATACAGCATAGTGAAGGGTGGTAAGGTAAAGATTGATGGTTATAGTACAGTCTC
>JAJSSI010000160.1:0-47853 GCA_031841125.1 Acanthococcus lagerstroemiae
GAAAAGCCGGTCGCTTCGATGCGATCTTTCAGAAACACGAAAAAAAAAAATGGTTTCTCGTGAACGTTTACGTGCACCGAACGAAGGATTTCCAGGTTCAACGGACGATTTGCCCCGTAGGTCAGGATTCGATACAGCAAGCGGTCGGGAAACCAACACAGTGCGTTTTCAAATACGTGGGCGCGTGTTTCACGCAGCCTCCACCTTCCAGCGAGAGCCAACAAAATGATTAGAAACCTGTTGGGGTGATGAGAGTCAGGTAAGAATGCACCCGTTGATCAGACTGAGTGGATTGGAAAGTACGAGACGAATGTCGAAAGAAAAATTACGTAACCCAGCTCGATTCTTTGGAAACAAAATTCATACCGAGACGTACCTACTGAGGGAAAGATTATAGGCATCAGGAATATTTTAACTGCATCGGCGATCATTGGAGCCACAAGGTTTTTTTTTTAGGGCTGCAGACGCCATTTTTGGAGACACCTCCAAAAAGGGGAATAGTTACTCCGACTTCAGACCCGCTCATTTGACCAACAGTCAAGGTGACTTTCGGTCTGGCTGTCAAGCGTAGGAGACTAGAACTCGGACTTCAAGAATTGCCTCTGAGCCTATTATTTTAATCAACAGTGAGAGGCGACTTTTGACTGAGACTAGTGAGGGGCGAGTAGACAACCAGAATTTTCTTTGTTTTTCAATATTTTTACTGTTTCTTATTTATTTATTTTTTAATGAGCGCAAGCTACTCTCTGGGCTATGTGTTGGACAGTGTAGAGAGGTTAGATAAGAGACAGGATATCCAAGAACATCAGGAACTGTAGGAAGGAAGAGAAGTGCTTGGGTTGGTAATTCAAGAGATCAGACAGGGATTTAGGGAGGCTGAAGTGAGTTCTGAGATGTTGAGTGGCGGGACAAAACACGAGGATGTAGGGGACTGTAATCAGTTCTTCTTGTTGGCAGAAAGAATAATTTGATGGTTCAAGGTTGGGGAGAAGGTACAAATGAGTGGCCTTGGAATGACCTATTCGGAGACGAGTCATCAAGATTGTTTCTTGGTAATTAGGAGTTCCTGGGATTGGGAGGGGGTTACAGCGTAGAGTTGGATGGAGAAAGTATCTTTTTATATTTTCATTATCGAGTCACGGAGCTACATCTCGGGCTATGGTGTCGAAAAAGGTTGTTGTCTATAAGTCGCAGAGGTCCAACAGTGGAAAGGTAGCTGAGGGTGTTGTTTATGCACGGCCAAAATTCGACTATGAGGACGCGGTGAGAGTTACGAAGGCAGGTGAGAGAGGGGCCTGAGAAGAAGTGGTCCACGGTGAGAGGGCCTTCACCTTCACAGTGTGGGCAGTTGAGGGGATAAAAAGGTTAGTGAGAAGATACTTTCTATGTTCTCATATAATTCCATGCTCTCATTCTTTGTCATGTATTTCGTTTCTTATTGTCTTTGCTACTGCTTCCTTACTTTTCACTTCAATTCAAAGTTCAAACTTTACCAATTTGCTTTCCCTCATTTTATTTTTTATTTATAGAGAGAAGTCAGAGAAATTTAAAATTCAACTTTCAGAGGAACTTCTGTAAGCTCAAAAGTTGATCATCTCTCTAAAGAGTCGATTTCCCAGAAATCTGAGTGTCTGTGACACCAACTCCCACATTTTTCCGGAGTGCTAGAGCTGACTCCATCTTCAACTCAACAGCCCAGGTTTTTTCATTAAAATAACCATACATATTTATGCTACAACTTAGGACAAACATTTTTTTTCAACATCAGACCAACGAAATACAGTCCGAACTGCCATACTAACGCTGCAAGAGTTCACTAAATGCAGTTCGAAGAAAGAAAAGAACAAAACAAGAACATGATGAGTGAGCACTAGGGTGGAACGAAGATCCCAAAATTTTCCAATATCCAAGCTCAAACTGGTTAAAACCTTGAATTTTAGTATAAAAAGCATGTTCCATTTGTAGGGTGAGCCAATTCACTTTTTCTTCTTCTGTAGTCCAGAGCGCTTTCGGCTATTATGCCGTCATCAGTGGAGTACCTTAAATGAAACTTGTCTCTTGTGGTCCTATATAGTCATAGTCGAGAGTAGTACCGTATAGTGAACCTATTTAGTCGTGTGCTTCTACTGGTTGTCTGTGATTATAGGTTGACTTCTCGCTCCGTCCTCATGGTTATGAGCCCACTTACATCGATGGACAACCAATAGCTACCTCGACTAATGCTCGTTATTTGGGCGTTCATCTAAACAATCGCCTCACATGGAAGACACATCTTATGACCAAACGAGATGAGCTAAACATTCGATTCAGGGCAATATACTGGCTATTTCAACCAAAGAGTCAGCTATCACTCAGGTTTAAATGTTTACCTTATACCACAATATTAAGACCAGTTTGGTCTTATGCAATCCAGATATGAGGCGGTACAGCTGATAACAACTATCTCGTAGCGCAACGATTTCAGAATAAGGTACTCAGAAAATTGGTAGCAGCCCCATGGTATGTCAGTAATGAAAGTCTCCATCGAGATCTTAACATTGCCACTGCTAAGGAAGTGACAGTAAGCCTCGCAGTAAGATATAAGAAACGACTCCATCACCACCCCAACACTGAGCAATCATGTTACTAGAACCACCTCCAATTCAACGCCTTCGTAAAAGAATCCAAGCTGATGTGGCGCAGTTACATTAGAAATGTGTTTCATGAATTTCCTCTTCCTGTTGCCAATCCCAGCGTGCAAAGATGTCCAACTTACGATCAAGCTGATACTAAAATTGAATTCCGAGACCTTGAACACCCGATAGTCTGCAATTATTTAGATTTCATGGGCTCAAAAAGAAACTACAATCGTAATCCCTTCCGAACATATGAAACATAAGAACATGATTCTACTCATGCGGTATGGGACCAATAGTCACAGAGACCACAATATTAATACGGGGGTAGGGAATCGGTTCCATACAGAAGTCTGGAGTCCACATACACCGGAAGCAGAATAATCACAGTCGATGATCGCTGATCCGAGGATTTGTTTGGTTTACGGTTTAATTTGCACAGCGTTCGTCGACGGGAAATCAAAATTAGCTCGAGTTTAGAATACGAGAAAGAGGAACTTTGTCAGCGGGCTATGGTCGGGCAGGGTCATCGACGACTGCGAATGAAAATTGCGGTTTCTTAAACAAATAAAATCGTCGAATTTCGAATTCGCAATTCGGCGTCTTTTATATAACTTTATTCAAAATTTACTTTCATCCGACTGTTTCGCAGCAGAGTTCGCGACTATACCTCGCAGTTGTAAATTTCTGTCTCGCTTTGCGGTTTCCTCTCACTCCCAGTCCCTTCTTCTTCGCCCTTCGCCTTCTTCCCTTTTTTCTTTCTACTACCCGAATGAGTTCTCCGGTAGTATCATCTCTCCGTAAGCTCGCACGCTCTAAAAGCAATTTGGAACCTCCTGCGCCACCAACTACCCCTTCGCAAATAGCTTCGTCCCGTTCTAACCGAATTTTTTCGTCTCTCGAATCGAAGTCCTTATTCGTGTGGATTTCGCAATTCTGTTTCAGCCAATCAGTCTCTATCTTCTTCTCCATCTCTCTCGCTCTCGCGCTCTTTCCCGGCCTCCTTTCCTCTTTTATATACATCTACCTTATTTGTAAGAATAAAAGTTTACCAGATTCATTTTTCGCGCCGCCGCCGCCTCCCCGGAGATGTCCATTATCGCGTCGCATTTATTACGTTTTAATTAAATTCTTTTGCGACGTCGCCGTGTAATTTCTAAAGCGCAACAAATCTCATTATTTCCCCGGCTAAGAATGCAAAAGGACGCGCGGCGCATTCCTTAGCAGTACCATCGCGAAAAAGGAAGACAGAAAAAAAAAAGTGGGAAAAGCCAATTTTGCAGAGCCTGATAAACAAATTACTCGTACGTTTCAATTTGGACTCAAATTAATTGAAATACACGCTGCTAAAAGAAATCTGCCTTAGTTTTACCGCATATTTCTCTGTCCTAATTTTCTATTCATTATGGGAGGGGGCAAGGAATTCTGCGGAACGAAATGGACATGAAAGATTTGCAGAGAGACGGTTATTTTATGTTCAGTGTCTTGCCGAGGCTGTCTTGGAGAAAGAATACATTTCTTGTGGTTAGAGATCCCGAACGACGTAGTCGTACACATTTTCCTTTACCTTGGAAAATGAGAATTCGCGAATGAAGCGAGCAATTTCACGAGACAAACGAAGGTGTACCAAACGGGGTTACTAACCTCGGACCCTCCGTCAGAAGTCGGATTTATTTCAGCTCGAAATTCGGTGGCCACTGCAACACGATAACCCACATATTAAAATTTCAGCTGCGTAGCTGAAACTCGAACGAATGAAACAGGACTGATAAATCGAAAAAATAATTATGTTCTTTAGAAAGTAAAGAAAAACATGGAGGAATACCCCCTACTGGGATTTGAACCACCGACCTTTCACACAGCTGATTACCACCGTAACCACGAAGCCACAACACCTTATGCATAATGCAGCCAATATTTGCTATGCACGTACAATAGAGCATTTGATAAATTAAAAACAAACTGAGTTACAATTGCTACTCCTTTCCAATGTGAGTCTAATTAATGAATATGAACACTGCATGATCCAAATATTAGAATGGAACACATTTGCGCCGAATACTGTCTGTCATCCATACTGTAATTTTACCTAACTAACATTGAGTAGGCTTCACGACTCCACAGACGTCAAAAATCATATCAACCGTTGATTCCACAAAAAAAAAAGAAAAGAAAAAAAGGCAATTATCAAATTTGTAGTTTTTCAGAAAATAATGTTACTCTGTATCGCCATATGTTCCAGAAAAGTACCGGATCGCGAGATAGACTTGTAAAAAAAAATCGACTTCACCCACTTCAAGTACCCCTGGCTCCCGACCCTGCACGCCGATTGAGCTCATCTTTGAACTCGAACCACATTAGGGTTCTGAAAGTTCATTATGAAATTATTTTAGCGAGCCCCGGACACTGCTATTCTTCCACAGAACACATATGTGACCTGGAATCATGAAATGCGCCTCTTGTGCGAAAACAGGTTTTCGAGATAAACTAGTGTAAAGATGGGATGGCGGTAGTGGTGCGCACAGATGTACATAGCGTGTACATCTGCGGTGGTGCGTTTACGCGTTGCTATGACAACCTCGTTTGAATTCTTGTTCTCTGTGATTCCCCTAGGTCCGTTTCACACTATGCCATGTAAATGGATGTTTTTAAACTGCCGCAATTTTTGAACACAATTTGTGGAAAAACTAATGAAGACAGAAAGCTGTGATTTGTTTCATTTGAAAGAGCGTGATTTGTTTCATTTGAAAGAGCGTGATTTTTTCTACAAGAATTGTCAAGAAAGTGAAAAATAATTTTTTGACACCAGAGGCACATTTCATGATTCCAGGTCACATATTTTTGCCCCCACTTTCCCCCGAGTCAGGCCTGCAGCCAGCCGCGTATTTGTGACAAGGTAGGAGATATGTCCACACGGCGACTTTTGGTGCAATAATATCCTTAAAAAATGTGTTTTTGGCTAGACAAGGTGAGCAGAATTGTCAGATAAGGAACTACCCTGTCTCAAAATATACTCGTACATATCAAAATTTCAGCTTCTTAATTACACACCATTATCAAATATAGCTCGGGTCAAGCAAAATACAAAAAAATTATAACTATTGCATAAGGCTACACTTCATTTGCCTAATGAATTCGGTAACTATAAATCGAAATTTCAATACTGTTAATATACCCCTCCCCCCGCTTTCCATGTTCCCAGCTCTGAAGTTAGGGTAGTATTGTTTCATCAAATGTCAAATATTGTCTGGCACTTTCATGTCCTTCAATCTCTAGTCCTTTAAAAAGCATAAACTGAAATCAGGTTCCTGACCAGTGGAAAGTGGAAACTTGTCCTACAAATAAAACTGGTTTCGGGAACTTATAAAACTTCATTTTCATTATGGCTGTGTTCTAATATTCAGTAGTAGTGGGTTTGTTTCGATAAGCAGGTACGATTCTTACAGCTGGAAAGTTAGTGAACCGGTTTTGTTTCCTCCCAATCTTAAAAAACTAAGCGACAATCCAGAGGCGGATAAATAGCGCGCGCTGCAGTCTCCTGTTAGTTCTCAAGAATTAAAGACGGTTAAAATCAAAAAGCAAATAATTGAAAATCATGAGTTTAAAATTATTCTAAAATCTTTCAAAAATCACAATATTGAAATTAAAAAATCATTTTTTCAAAAATGACCGAAAACGACGATGAACATCATTTTTTACATGATTTTTTAATATTAATATTGTGGCATTTTTATAAACGACCGACCCAAAAAAGCGAAACGAAAAACAAGAGAAAAATTAAAGGTGGATGATCGCCCATAAGTCCCGCTGGTACCTTTCGTTTACCAACGGGTACGTGCTTAAATCAAAACTCAGCGTAAACGCTAAAAATGCAGGCATCCGAAAGGGGGACCTTAGAAGCCACGACTAGTTCAACAAGACTCGCCCAGGGTCAGGGAGTGGCCAGGGACTTGGAAGGCGGTTACCCAGAACACACGTCGAATACTCTATAGTTCCGGGGCTAAAAGCAAGAAAATCAAAAAGAAAATTAAAGCATCTCTCTCTCTCTCTCTCTCTCTCTCTCTCTCTCTCTCTCTCTCGCTCTCTCTCTAAGCCATGGTCCCTTACATTCTCTCTTACAATTAGGTACTTATGACCTCATGTCGTCACGTGGTGCACCATAAAAATATAAAAAAATAACACAAGTTACACATCACGGTAAGATATTTATTATGAAAAAGAATGAAAAACTCTTCTGGACGCGGTGGCGGTCACGAAAATTGCGGCTAAAAGGGTCGCACGAGAACGTTCGCGAACATGCGGTCAGGTCCCGAGGTGAAACAAACGAAAACTCGCGGAGCTCGGCAGGCCGTGGAAAATTCGCGGAAAGTACACTGCCAGTCGCGGTATTAAGCGTGGAACAAGGTCCACATAAAACAGTCACCAAAAAATTCTCGAAAAAAAGAAAACAAAGAAAATGAGAAAGTACTAAAAACTCGAAAGCCGAAAAATCAGCATATCACGTAACAAGAGGCCAAAACGGCAAGACGGTAAGAAAGTGCCCACATCGCACACTCATCGGTGTAATTAGCAGCAGTCCGGCAGTGCGGAAGGGGTGGAGAGGAGAAAACTGCAAGAGTTTTCATGCAGGAAGGTCAGCATTCGTCTGTGCAGCACAGGGAACCGCTGGATGGACGGAGAGGGAGGGTGGAAAAGCGGTTGCGGAAAAGAAAAGAGGAGAGGACGTGCTAATGCCTTCGGGACTCCAAGACGTTTAAAATTTGATGCGTTTTCACGCGTTTCCACGCCACACTATCTAAAGAAAAACTCCTAAAAAATTTCAAATCACAAAACCAAAATCATTAAAATCAAAAACCAATTGATTTTCAAAATCTTGCTTTTAGATACAAAAATAAAATGGTATAAGATCAACTAATTTTAATAATTTTGAGTTTTTGATTTTTGATTTTGTCCATTTCAGTCAGGAACAAGGCACTACATTCACAGAACACATTACTCCCTACATCTGTAGGACTAGTACTGTAGTGTGCGTTCTGTGAGTCGTTTACCCAACGTTATAAGACATGGGTAACGATTCATGCAGAGACACATCTTCGGCATACAGAAGGAAAGCCCCAATTCCTATATGTTTATTCTTGCTTAAATACGACAGAATTGACTCTGAAGAGCCCGCGGTGGGCCGACAGGTCCTTTCCACATTTCTCATTTACATCCCTTTAATCACGGCCTTATCTTTACCTCTGTCGACTGCTGAACATTTTCAAGATTGGCAAACAAGAAAACAACCACGATCAGAGGACAGGCAGGTCTCACGGAGAGCTGAATTTCCACGTGACCGAAGTCCTTAGCGGCCACGGGTGCTTACATCGGATGGCGATAGCAGTGAGCCTCTATGAGGGGCGAATGACAACCCCTGACACACCGTGCTCGAGTGTGAGGCTTGGGAGCAAGGCGTGGGACGGTAACAGCAATCGATCCCGGCGGCAACACGACCGACAGCGACGGCGTGATCGGCCGTTTGACCCCGGACACCTTGGTTCCGAAAATGCTGAAGAGTGGAAGTGAATGGAATCGGGTGTCCACCTTTGTCTCGACCACCGTGAAGAAGAAAATGCAGACAAAGTGGTCGTGGCAGACGGCCGACGGGAAAGGCTCGGCCCACATTGGACACAACAACTCTGTACCATCCTAGAGCTGCTGCTGCTACGGACCTCCTGACAAGACTCACCCCGCTATCACCACCTTCCTACGTCGCCACACGTACCAACACGAGGAGGTGAGAGGTGAAGGAAGGAAGCGCGTCCATCTGTGGTGCACCCGAATTCCAGGTTAAAGCTGGCTGAGCGTTGCCTCAGTCAGTAGGATGTCCTATAGTGGCCCTGGCACGACAGCGCGAATCCGAAGCGGGGAGGCGAAATGAGAGCTCGGGTCAGCCTCAATACGTCCCTTTGATCACTGACGCAATACTCGAAAGGGTAGTTTTCGGGGCCAGAAGTGCGGTATCGGAGAAGCCACTTTAGCATGCGTGCATCCCCATATGTTCCACCAAGTGAAAGCAAGAAAAACGAAGAGATTTTTAGTTTTGCTGACTGAGACATCGGGATCACTTCCTTCACTCAACAGTACAACTCTACTAAAAGTCCTATCGCTTGGTATTGCCTCAAATTCATCAGATGAGTTTTTTGTTCTTTATTCTCCCCTATTTTTCCATACGTGTATTCACGAACTATATTACTTTCGGTTCGTGGATTCTCAACGTACTTTCAACTGTACGCGGACTACGAAATCCTTTTGTATAGCGTAATCCGGAAATTTTTCTTAACGGATGCGTGATTTTTTCGGTTTTACCCGCGAATAAGCCAACAGCCATTATATTGAAAGCTTTCCTTTCTCGCTGCGGCTAATTTGAACGATGCAACGAAACGGCAGAGCTCGTCACAGGCACGACTACATACCTAGAATTATTTTGTAATTAGAACATCTCCGAAGCAGCTGCGATTACCAGGATGTGGAGGATAAGGTAAGGTAAAAAGTACCGAACGGGGGTCAATCTTATGGTCGATCGAGTAGATGGTTTGCGATGTCCGGGGAAAATTACAAAGAAACATCAGAGTTTAAAAAAATAGATTCGTTGAGGGTAATGAATATAGCGTGGGAAGGTCTCTCCGGAAAATTTTCACTGGGTAATTTTCAAAACAGGTAAGCGCCGCTAATTGGGAGCACTTAAAGATAGTGACCCTTAATTGAAGATTTACCGTTTATACTCTACACGAAAATCAGAAAATCGACTCCTCAAGACCCACATTTAGAATATGCTTTCGGTACCGGAAGCTTTTATAGCATATTCTTCAAGCAAGGGTCACTTCCTCGGCCTTTTAACATAAAAACGCTTCAAGTATGCATACTTGAAACGCGGAACGAGGTATACGAATGTCATTCGACATATTTTTCCTCTTCTCGATAACGGTGTGCGGAAAATAACGAGTTCATATCGACGAAGCCCTTACTTATTCCTTTTGAAGCCCTCGACGCCCCCGAATAATAACCGCGCGAGTATCCTCGAGCAATACACCGAAATTCGGTGCTTGACCTTACCTTCCTAAATAACTCGTCGTAGGCAAATAATCCGCTTTTCTTTTCTCTAAACGAAGCGGTACCAGCGCGTCCACGCCAGCAAAATGGAAAAATATATTCGTACTTCGGATGTACGAAAGAGTATAATGATACCGAACCGATGGTTCTGAAAACATAATTGAAACTCTAAAAACAAACGAGAGCTTCCCGATCAATTTCAATTTGTTTTTTATTTCTGCTTATAACTTCCTTTATTTATTTCTTCCCTTCCATTTAGTGAAGTGATTTATTCGAATTTTTCGTCGGATCCCATCGAGTCTATTTGTGTATTATTTCCGAAAAGATGGAGAGAAACGAACAAATGAAAGAAACGTGCAGCCGAAGGGAGAAAAAAAAAATACAAATAAATAGGTACCGGTGGCCTACTGTATAACTTAAGGTCTAAACAATCATATCGACCTTTCGAAATAAGTTTTCAATAAGAGGATTTTGTTTTTATAAAAATACACGAAAAAAAGAGAAAAAAAGAAAAAAAGGGTTTCACGCTAGAATAAGTTCGCAAACAGAGTGTTTCGAAAAGTCTCATTCGCCTTCCTACGTTTTCATTAAAAATGCTCGCAGTTGCCTTTTTGTTCGCCTGGCGAAGTTCACGTGAGAGGTGAGGCGTCACGCATCGCCTCATTCTTCCGCCGCCCTTTTCGTTTTCCCGGTGGAAATTATCAGTGATTCTGGTATTTCACAAAAGGTGGCTTGAAATTAGGGATTTTTGATATCACACCTCTTTTGAGGCCAACTGATGGGCGAAAAGCGGGAAATATTGTATGAGGTTAGACCTGCATTTCTCGTAATTATACATAGCACAGCGTTATCTTAAAGTAAGCCGTGGCTGGGCCTAATACCTCGACAGGAACTAAACTTCAAGACAGAGTGCGCTGTCTGTAGTCAGGAGTTCTAAACATGAATCATTTCGATTATGGTAGGGCACACGGCGGTACACGCACGCCACATTGACCCCCGGACACCGCACCCATATAATGACTAACTCCCGCGCAGTGGCTACTTCTTCGAATCCAATGGATAAAATAATATTGATGCTCAGCAGTCCAAGTTCTGGTAGGAGTTACACTACACCCACTCCAACGGCCGCCAAGAATAGAGATGAGAGAGAGAGAGAGAGAGAGAGAGAGAGAGAGAGAGAGAGAGAGGGGGGGGGGGCCATTTCATTAAGCAAATTATTAATGAGAGCGTGCATAACTCACCGTCTTCACCTATTTACATCATTTTCCTTCATAATTAGTGACTACTTGATTTCGATATATTGAAACTATCGACTTTAAATCCCTATTCCCCATCCAAAAACCAGCGTGTGACTCGGCAAAATTAGCGGGGACTGCTGTCAAAACCACACTCTGCTACCACTTGCGTAAAGTATGCCGAGGTTGGACTCGATAACTGTTTATGTATTCTCCTCCGGTTTTCCTGTGTACCTCCTTTATAGCGGACAGGAGCAAAGGGTCAGGAAACTTTCGAAGGATGAGCCAATGGATGTGAGCTGTGTCGATTTTCACTGTCTCAACCAAACCCTCGAAATTTTTTAATCATATTTACACTTAATCGAAGACAACTCTTGGAGTGAATATAGCCAGCTCTAGCTTCTTTACTCGTTCCTAGAGGACCTTAGGTCCTTCGTGTTAGAGTCTTTCAAGGCAGATCTGCGAGCTAAAATCACTGCAGGCATAAAGAACTATGCTACCACGGTTGAAGAGGTCACTAAGTTAATGGAATTTGCGAGTTGGTATCGTGGAGGACTGACGTCAAGACGGGCAACAGGTCGGAATCAGCAGTAGATTTAAAAAGCTCGCATAGGAGCTGATTCCTTTCCATTGGGAATTCAGACAGTGGCTCACGTTCTGGACATCTTCCAGACCAGCGTTCATAATAGCGTGTTATATAGTGACCCAATGACGGCACACTGTTGCTCTGACTGCTTGAAAGGCGAAGCCCCAGTCGTGGTAGACAATATACGGAGTTTTTGCAATCGCCCGCAATCGAATAGGGTAAACGCTAATTTCTCCATTTATCCCAATGCAATTTTTAGCGTTTACCGTTTACCCTATTCAATAGCGGGCGATTGCAAAAACTCCCTATTAACTGGGCAGGTAAGGAGAATAACTTCGCTATCATAGAAGCGTTCAAAAACCGTTACAACAAATCGGCAGCTCTCCGGACAATATAAGTGGTAGAGCTAGAGGAGCTGAAAAAGCTTCGACAAAGTAAAGGGCACGGTTAAGATCAATGAGAGTTTGCGTGAGACGGTGAAACCCACATGACTCACATACGACGGCGTTTGCGAAAGTTTCCTGAGCCTGTGCTCCTGTTCGCTGTAAAGGAAGCGAATAGGAAAGCCGAACGACACAATCATGAGGCCTAGCCTCAGCATACTTTATATTAAAAGTACAGCTGAATACTCATGGTGTCGCAGAACCAGCGCGAAAAATTTGTTTTTGAGGATGTGGAAGGGAGAAGGTAAATATACTAGAAACTTCGACTGAAATATTACAAATTTCGATTTACAACTACTATAAGAATAATAAAATAAAATAAACTTTCCAATTTCTCAAGTTTTTCAGACTGGATGCTAAAATTTCTCGACTTTTTTGTACAACTGGATACCATCAAGGAGAAAAGGTATAAGACAATTTCTAACAAAAATGGGTTTTTTCGTTTCTTCAGAAGTGTTAACTTATACTGATTCTCATATATTAATAAAATAAAATCTTCCTAAGCCTATATTAATTACTCACAATATTAATTTGTCTAAAAATGTGTGAGTCAATAAAAAGTCTGCTGGGGAAAAAGAAATACAAGCTAGCTGAGTAGGTCAATCAGGCAGAAGGTAATAGCACTCGAAGGAACAAACAACGGTGTGTACATATATGGCCTATACGTAAGATTGAAGGGGCTGCAAGTCTTCAAAGTTAGAAAGTAGTAAAATTTCATTGCGAGCCTAATTACTCATAATTTTTTCAAAGGTAATCAATGGGTAGAACACTGAAAGAGGGAACAGAAAATTACTGAACTGAATATTGTCTACCTAAGGGCTCATCCCGGCCACCGCTAGAATCTCCAAATTTCAAATTGACCGCAAACAAAAATTTAACAATCGAATTTAGTGATTTCGAAAACATAACTACAACTAGTTATCAATGTTTCTTCCAGCAAGCACAAATTCGAAAAATTCTCCAATGAAAGTTTTCAAAAATTTGATAAAACATGAAAAACACAATGCTGAAAATGGAGGTATAGGGAGAGGGAGTAGGGAGCTATCCAAAAATCCCGAGATAGGTAGGTATACGTGTGTTCGGAGAAGAGCCCCACGTTATTCTGCACCCCATCTGGCCACAAAAGATTACGGTAATTCCGGAAAAAAGATAGAAGTTTTATGTTTTCCGCCAAAAGGTCTACGTTGATATAAATATAGTAGCAAAAGAAGTCATTTTCAATCTCAAATATCTTCCAAAATAAGTTCTATCGAATTACTGAATTCACCGAAATATATCGACAGAATGTCCACCAAAATTCATGACTTTTTCATGACCTTTCCGAATCACACACACAACAAGCGGTTCACGTCACCACCCTACCTATCATGTCATGTACACGTCGTCACTTGTCACAAATCATATTACGAAAAATAATTAACAGTTAGGCCCGCTGTACTGCCGCCTACGCTCTATTTTTTTTTTCTTTCTTATTTTCAGAGAAATTTGGAGACAATTTATGATTGTTGGGAAAAGTCAAATTAAATATAAAACTGAATTCATGACTTATTCATGCCTTTCATGACTACTGACTTCAATGTATAATATTTTCAGGACTTTCATGACTTTCACAACTCGTAGACATCCTGATCGACTCATAGCGACCATTTTCAGATAATTATTAAGGGTCATAGGAATACCATTCAATTTTGTCCCACGGCGAGAAGAGAATCAGTCCGTAAAGCCAGTTGACACTCTTCAACGCTCGTAAAAGAATCTATAAGTGCTTCCACATTTGTTTAGTACCTAATCCTCAAAACTTTTCCGAACTTGTTCAAAACTCGTTAAAAAATGTTATGACTATCTCAGACTTGATCATAATCATAATCATAATCACCTTTATTGGGAATTGTTATTGATATTTACAACTCAATTTCCGGTTTGGAACCCGGATCAGTGCTCACGCAATTATTCCCGGCCCATGAAGAGCAAAGGTTTCTTGCAACCGATCCCATTCTTGCCTGTTTTTTAAAATTTTTTGTTAATTTGGTGTTTTTAGGATTTGTTAATGTCGTCCTTCCACCTTAATTTTTGACGCCCCTTTTTTCTCTTGTAGTTTAGAGGTTGCCAAAAAGTGGCTCTGTAGGTCCATCGGTCATCTCTGTGAGGCGGGAGATGTGACTTGCCCACTTTCATTTCGTGCGCCTGATGTGCCTTATTACGTCAACGTTATTTCTCAGTTTGCTCCTTACCGTTTCTATCTTAATATGATTTTTTTTTTTTAATACCTAATGTAGTATGGAGCGTTTCAAGGAGTTTTGGGTAGTTCCTATTCTATTAAGGATTTCTTCACTTAGGGTAAATGTTGGGCATCCATATGTTAACGTTGGGACTACACATGCGTTAAAAATTTGACTTTTGTGGGTGAGATTGAAGGGGCCTTTGAAGATTTCTCTTAATAACCAGTATTTGGCCCAAGCTTTAGTGATTCTTGTATTATAATTTATTTTTCCATGTATTTTGTGAAAGCTATTTTTTGGCCTCAGACTTGATAAGATTCTTTAGAACTTGACCGAAAACTTACAGAGAAATGCTGACTCGGTACAAACATTCTCCAGTCAACGATTTTCTTGTTTTTACGACTGATGGTCCGAAATTCCGACACATAGTCGTATTTTCCGAGAAATGCTGACTTCGAGAATTCGCGGGGAAGGACCACCCCACCCTCTCCACTACAGCCCCTCAGCGTGATTATGCGATTCCTATGAAAAGGTGCGCAATAACCTACCGAGATAAGCATATTTTGATCACTGATTTATTTCATCGGATTTTTGATCCAATCCAAATTTGGCCTCTAAAAAGGCAAAACTGACTCGACAGAAATGATTGAGAAAACAGAGTGAAAATAGGTTCTTTTGAGTCGCTATTCTGGAGATTTTTGATTCAGCCTTAATATGAGCTGTCAAATCCAACTTTCATTCTTCGAATAGACATAGAACTGACCAAACTAGAAAGATGAACCAAAATACCGATATGGATGTTTTTTCGGTCCAATCTCGAATATTCATTGGATTGTTGATTCAACCCTAATTTCAGCCTCAAAAATTATGCTTCCATACACACGTCGCGCTTCAGAGGTAGGGGCCATATCAACTCGACTAATAAAATCGACAGGCTTTGCAAGACTTTCCCAACCGAAGGAGGGGGAGTAAGTACTGTAATTTTGCGGCATGACTACTCTGACCCATTTAAATTTGCTGAATGGCTTCCAAAAAATATTGCGCAAGCAGAAACGCAGTTTTCCACTGGCACAATCTGGCCGAATAACTACAGGATTTACCTATAAATTGCCGAATAGGAGCACCCTCACTCGGCTAGACAAGGGGCGCTGTAACTCCCCCTTCTCTAATCGCCACACTTCTAATAAATTCGAAACTAGTATCAAACTAAAAGCTTCACAGATCGTTAATTTTCACTATCCCACAATCCCGTTAAGGTTAATGTACACTACCATTCAGAAACATCAAAGCAATATTTTTATGCAGGTATTAAAGAAACATCGAAATACTTGGGGAGGAGGTATAGTCCTCTTAAGACACCCCCATGGTAGACAGGCAGGCTTATTTTAGGAAGCTTCGTATCATCTCGGAAAATACTTTTCCAGTAGAACGACAAAAATGTGTTTTGTACGCTCTTTCCATTGTGCTCTTAAGAAGTCGGCGTACCTGCGAGGAAGCGCGGCCGTCAATTTCCCACCGTCGAATCTTAGTCCGCGAGTCACGGTCGCATCTCAACGGTCGCGGTTACGTACATTTTTCATGAAGTTTAACTCCCGTGACTTTTCGAAATTTCCGACCCGACGCGACGGTCAAAATATTTTCTTGATAATCATTCTTAAATAGGATACGTACAATGTCGCCCTTTTGTAAAGCGATACCGGCCTAAAGGCGATTAACGAAGTATTTAATCGTTAAATAGTAATTAACGAAAAGTAAATACGTCGCCGAGGACGCCTCGCTCCGCCATCAGTCAGAAATACATTAATAACCCCGCGGATATGAATAGCAACCGAGTTCGGACACGGTACTGCTGAATGCCTGACTGCCTCACTGTGCCTGTCTTGTCTTACATGTACGCGAGACCATACCACAGACCCGTTTCACAGCCATCAAACGTGTGTATTACCGAATAGCACCACCCCCCCCTAAACAGTGCGTGGATATCGCTGGTACCAGACCGTAAGATCGCTTTTCTCTTCCACAAAACAAAGCACACGGAGCTCAAAAACACCAAATCTCACTACCATCAAGCCCAAGTATCAAGGCGAGCACGTAAAGTCTTGATTACAAGAACCAAACCTATTCTATCTACAGAGGGTGTTATACGAAATGAGCCCATCTGAATATCCCAAGGACCTCTTTTTTTCTAATTTGCTCTCAACTCGAGCCCTGGAATCCGCCCTTTCGAGCATTACTTCAGAGACGTCGTGGAGATTGTTACGACTGTCTTAGCCCTCTTCCCTTCTGGCCGAAAAACCGGCCTAGGTCGAAATCTGGCGAGTTGCTACGTGGGCTCGAACCCGAGACTTTCGGATTCATAAGCGGACGCGTAATCTTTTATTTACGGAAGGATTGGATTTACGTGTCATTGGCTTGTTTGTTCGTTTGTTTGATAGCTTGCTTTTTGTTGTTTTTTTTTTTTTTGCCCAACAAGTCTACAACTACGTACCATACTGCTTTTGAGCACGTTATTTCTAAAAGTGTGCTTCTCTTGGTACTCGATATTCTCCTTCGGAAGTTTTTATCGTTTTTGAATCAGCCATCCATAAAGCGGTACAGGAAGTGTGGCCTGCCGCTCAAATGAGAGGATGTCGATTTCATTTAGGCCAAAGCTGGTTGCGGAAAATTCAACAAATAGGTCTCACTCGAGTTTACAAGGCACAACCAAATACACCAGAAAGTTATTTTTTGAAAAACTACTTCGGCCTACCTTTTTTTAAACTGGAGATGTCATGGACTGTTTCACTGAAGACTTTATGCCGCTATTCTCGGCAGAGAACGAAAAGATTGTGCAGTTCACTGACTATATTTTCGAAACGTGTATTTCTCCTGACGCAACATTTCCTCCCTGTATTTGGGCAGACTACTCCGCTAACTGCAGTCGAATCACCAATAGTTGCGAAAGTTTTCATTCTAAA
This sequence comes from Acanthococcus lagerstroemiae, assembly GCA_031841125.1. NCBI lineage: Eukaryota > Metazoa > Arthropoda > Insecta > Hemiptera > Eriococcidae > Acanthococcus > Acanthococcus lagerstroemiae. The sequence goes on from JAJSSI010000160.1 coordinate 17,148, forward strand.
TTGAACAGCTCCTTCTACAAAGCCCATTCTAATCTCAGTCAACCTCCTCGTGGTGTCTCCTGGGTCGCGCTATTGGACTGAGGAGTAGCTAGATACGGGGACGCAATTCGTACGTGACGTCGGGCCGGAATTCACTCGTTAGGGAAAAGGTACTGGGCCGCAATTCATACTAATTTTCACTGATAGGCCACAACTCACCGACACCGCATTTCTCATATCTTCTGGCATCTTACTGGTGAGGGAGCGAATACCCCCTTTTGGAATAACGCTCCTTCCGTGCCCCCCCCAGTCCAATTTAGTAATTTTAATATTCACCTGTTGTCTAATTTTTGAGTTTTTGCCTTTTGTACTTCGTTCTGTTGGTCATTGTGTGTGTTTCATTCCCATTTCGCAACTCTGTCTTCTCCGTTCTATTTACTCTGCACGTGGTCCTGGTAGTTTATAGTTCGTATGGCATCACGTGACCACCCATACAACACCAGGGACCATAAATACCCCCTGGATTCTATGAAGAAACGGCGGACATCAGTTGAAGGGTCGAGCAGGTGATGGCGGGCTTTAATCGCTATCATTATCGCCATCATCCCATCCAATCGGCGATATTCCAGGAGACGACCAATCGGGTGGTGTTACCTCAGGTGAGGTGGTGGGTGATCGAGGGCATGATCATCATGCTGAGGTAGATGGGGCAAGTCAAACTGATATTGCGGGTAATGAGGGAAACAACCCGAGTCCCAAGCAACCCCCCACAGGCCGTTCAATCATATTCACTCCCGAAGAAAATTTTAATGTTAGCAATCAAACGATGGAATCGGGTGTCGGCCGTGGTCTCGTCCACCATGAAGAAGAAGATGCAGACAGAGTGGTCGAGGCAGAGGGCCGATGGACAAAGCTCGGCCCCAACCGGACACACCGACTCTGTATCATCCTAGAGCTGCTGCAGCTGCTACGGACTTTCCGGCAGGGCTCATCCCGCCGTCACTATACCTTCCTGAGTCACCTAACGTACCGAAACGAGGAGGTGGGGTGACCGTCTCTGTGGTACGGCCGAATTCCAGGTTAACACTAGGTGAGCGAGGGTGTCCCATAGTGGTCTTGGCAGGACAGCGTGAATCCGAAACGGAGAGGCGAAAGGGGGGTCGGGCCAGCCTCAGTGTGTTCCTCTGGTCATTGATGTGATACTCGAAAGGGTAGTCTCCCGGGCCAGGGGTGCGCGGCCGCCATATGCTTCACCAAGTGAGGTCTGATGGTGACTTGGCAGATGACGGCTGATAGTGGTAGTGATGGCATCGATTCAATAATATAATTTTATACGATGTTCGATGTTTCGATTTCGGTTTTGTGAAAAAAATGATGAAATGACGATGACGTGATGACGATATGAGCTGGAGGCCTGTATCCATCTTAAAATATCTTGAAAAAACGATCTCATGAAAACAGAATTTTGAAGTCCTTTTCCTAGGACATTTACAATGCTGTGGACATATTTTTGAATTCCGATTTTCTTGAGAGCTGAACTGTTGAGAAAGAAACGAGAGAAGAGTTAAATTTGAGGAATACAAGAGCTAGGAAAGTGCTAGAGCTACATTAACTTTACATGGCACAGAAAGGTGAAAAAGAGCTAATTTAGCCCCGAAACGGCTACACTAGCATCACTGCCAGTCGTTGAACTTCAATTTAGCTTCGCAATCTTCGGTTATTCAGATGGTTTCATTTCACAGAACATCTCGTACACATATCGCCATCGGCAACAACAACAATCAGTCACTTGTAACTTCCAATCGGAGTTGACAACCGAGTTTCGCAACGTGGCAAAAGCCAATCGCACCAGCAAGTTTGAACTTCTAATTTGCAAATCGAAATTACGATAATTGAATCCGTCAGCCGACTGCATGTACACGAGTGCAAGAATAAGGAACAAGCCGAACGCAATGATCGAGAAGATCGTTTGCGTTCCAGTTCTGTGCTTATAGATTACAACAACCATGCGGCATGGTAAGGCAGGGCGCGGCGTGCCGGACGAGCGATGTTTTCGACGTTGAAAAAGCGAAATAAAAAGCGAGTGAAAACTTCATCAATCATTGCATCTAAACTGATACCTTTTAAACATCCTATGGACAGGCAAAGGACAGCGCGTCGTAATATGAATCAAGTTTTTCATTCGCTATTAATCATTCGACGAAAGAAAAAGATAGACAGGTACTCTTTGTCAACATTTCCCTCCAGCCACAACTACTATATCGTGTCGTCGTCCCCTCCCCCTTAGCCCACTGTAGAGTACCCGCCGTACCAACTCGATTCGCTTTACGGGATATTAACGTTTAATAACGACATTTTTATTCGGAGTTCGCGGTCATAAACGCTTTACATCGGCTGTAGTGCGGAAATATCGACACGGAATGCAAGATTCTCTCTGTGCCTGTGTGGACAAAAGACTACGGTGCAGAAAATGAGTTCGCTGTATGCGATCAGGATGCAGCCGAGATTCGGACTCTCGATGCGGACACCCAGAGATTAGACCATATTGGCGCTAGTTATCCAGTCAACGAAGTATGAAAGGACAAGCTTAAAACAAGCCGTATTAGTGCAGCTGTGTACAAATGATGAAACGATAAAAAAAGTTTTCTACTTTCAACTATCTTAGTTCTGAAAATAAGGGAACTAGGTTCGGTTCCGGAATTAACTTGCAGAGCTGAGTCCAATGACCATGAAAACCTACACATTGAATACTGTCTCGAAATAATAAGTACTCTTAGGAGTGAATCCCCTATGCTAGCACCCCAAGAGATCAGATCCAGACAAGACTGAAAATGTCGAAATCGACGACTTCGAGAACCAGTGAATCGACGTACGTTTCAAATTTTATTTCTTTACTCTTCTCCTCACTTTCAAAAGCCACACTGTAGGAGTTGAGATACAGATCCCTAAGGGTTTCCCTTTCTTCTAATTTTACACTCAACCCAAGCCCTAGAATTCGCCCTTTCGAGCATTACCTCAGAGACGTCGGGGAGAATGTTAGGGCTGTCTTAGCCCTCTTCTCATCTTGCCGAAAAACCGGCCTAGGTCGAAATGTAGCAAGTTGCTACGTGGGCTCGAACCCGCGACCTCCGGATTCGAAGACCATCAGCGCGCTATCCACTCGGCCAACCAGACCCCTGTCCCTGAGGGGTTGGTTTCATACATTTGATAAGTCGAACCCTCTGAAATAATCTCGAGTAAAACTGTTACATATTAAGGAAGGATTTAGGGGGACCCCGCCCCTTAACGTCAAAAGTAAACAATTTTTGTAGATATTCTTCGGGAACATAATTTTGTTTACTTCTTTCGCAAATGAGTATTTTTAATCATTTTCGAAGATCAGCACAATGAAATCCACCTCATAGAAAAATTTTGGTACTGAGTCTGAATAGGTTGCAGGGCGAATCTAAAAGATGTGCACTGCGATGTCCTTCATTTTGTGACGTCTGTTAGATCCTCGATTTTCGCACGTCGATGAGGAACAAAAAATTAAAGACCCCCCCCCCCCCCACACACACACACACCACATACACAGTAGGATAGTCGTTGTTCACTCTTGGTGGATTTTTCTTCCTGAATTTCCTCAGGATCCTTTTTGAAATCGATTCTTCTGACATCAAACAAACATTCTGCCAAATTTCAGGTTGATCGGGTCCCGGGGACCAGTGCCACAAGCCCCCTTCTCTCTTTCTAGGGAAAATACATGAGAGTTTTGACTTTTTAAATGAAAAGTTGTTTTCTTCGTCTCTAATATTTCTCAAGAGGTTGTACTTCAAGTTTTCGACAAGTCGTTTGCCGAAGATTTTAAATAACATAATAGTGAAATCTCGATAAGAAAAACCCGCATAATACGCAACATTTTTTCGATCTCTTGAAAGCTCTCACAAAACTTCGCGTAAAAGTTTTGAAAAATTCTCCAGAAAACCCCGTTGTTACTGATTCAACGCAAATCTCGCATAATACGCGATATTATTTCTCACTTTTTGGAAATTTTACTTCGGTAGTGCACGACTTCATGCATTATTCTACTGCCCCGCTTGTATCAACATAAATGTGATAAAACTTGTGTTCTGCCGGTTACTGTTTTCTTATCAACATATGAAACACCCTTATTTTTTTAATCTACACGACATCACATTAATTCTGAATACATTTCACAACTTTGACTGACTGCATGACTGTTGAAGATTTTTATGCCGAACCATCAGCAGACAGCAATGAAGATGACGATAACAACCATCAGGGATCAGGGAACAAGCAATGAATCGGAACGAGGGAGGGCGTACAGAGGTACAGTGTACTCCGTCCCCCTATCACCACCACAAAAAATAAAAAGATTCAAACTAATAAAAAAATTTATAAAAAGACGCCTCGTCGAGAGATTTCTGGGGCATAATTTACGAGAGTTCTTGCTTGTTAAGTTAGTTAAAAAATTTTTGTTTTGTTTTATTTTTTTATTATTGACTTAAATTTTCAATTTTGCACCCCTCCTCCAAACCCTCAAACAGAACCTCCCGATGCCCCTGGAAACAATACTGGTGACAACTCTTATTCCTCCCGTATGTTAATGATGCTCTGGAGACCATGAAGACTTTACAAAAATATTCAGGTATCTCAGGAGTACAATCTGACGAGTTTACACAGTTTTTTACGATAGTATTCGATTTCGCTCCAACTTCATTTTGTAATACACGTTCTGATTTTCAAACAGCTCTTCGACTTCCAGTGTACCCCACCACGTTCCAGTTTAAGTGGCCAGCTTGCAAAAAGAAGGTAAGATAGCATAATATGGACCACATTTTATTTTTTGATTATAAGTTGGCCCCTATGAGCCTGAAAAAAATGTTGCTATTCGGACTGTGCAAACAACAACAACAACGATGCAATGCTATTCTTATGGGAAGAAAATTTTTCTCTAATTTCAATAAAAATTATATCATCTGAAAGGAAATTTTATACGCTACAAGATATGTTCTTTTCCATTTTTCATTAATCGCATTCATTACCGAGATATTCTGAAAAAACTGTAAAACTGCCATATACTGCTGAACGTGAATGGTCCCCCTTTTCAGCCTTTTTCGGTACTTTTTTCTTATCAATAATTTGTGTTAAAGTTGTCGTTGCAGTAGTGAGTGCACAGTCCAAATGACGTTGAATGGTAACCAAGTTCCGAAAAATAAATTAAAAAATAAATAAAAAACTGGATTTTTTCTTTGATAAATGTCATGATTTTAGGAAATTAAACAGTTTCGATAAGTGAGAAAAAGTTAAGTATAATTAATTCAAAATGTATTTTCGTAATGAATCGCTTAAAAGTCCTCAAAAGAACAGAATGTAGGGAGGCGTTTAGATATCCAATTTCTTTGTTTTTTTAACGCTTTTAAAAACACCGATTGCATTTCTTTTCAGTCGATAATTTACAACTGTTTGCAATCTGTAAGAATTAACATAATTTTTGAGATAATTTCCATGTTATCATAGGTGGTTTGTATTGAAGTACCAAAAAACAAACATTTTTTTAAATGACTTACTGCCAGTTCTGAAATTTCAATCGAAAAATTCTATATTCCAAAATTATGACACAAAACTTACTATGATGATAAAAAAAAAGTTGAAAGCATCAAAATCATTCTTTTCTTTTTCCTTGCATTGTTTGGGAGAGGGGAGGGAAGGGGGCTTCCTAGTTTGAAGTTTCAACGGGCATCGCCCGATTGCGTCCGAGTTAGTATGGGGAGATAAATTATTGAAGAAAATGAATGGTTTGATTGCGGCCCGATGTAAGGTTTGATTGCGTCCAGGCTCATAGTTCGATTGCGTCCCAGCCCATTTAGCGTCATCTATAGAGTGCACCACGAGGAGACAAACTGAATTGCACTCCAAAAATTGTGTTTACTTATGCAGTAACAGAAGAATTTTTATAGGAAACTGCCTCCACATAATCGTCAATAGTTATTTCTCCATTTAGGAGCTCAGCAATACGACTATCAATAAATTCGCACTTTTTACGTAATTTCGACATAATCTTGCGAATAAGCTTCGTATCTGTTTGGCATCGTTGTAATTGTTCAAGGAACATTACTAAGCTCTGTCCACATGTGTGGAGGAAAAGTAGAATCTTCCGCCATGTAGTTGTCGGTCAAATAATCTAAAAACAACACGATTTTGGAGAGGGCATTCTACATTCTGTCAGGCGGGTTGCAATATGATGGACGCAATCAAACCATTCGAAGCAAGAGGCGAAAACGGGACGCAATAAGACTATGAAAAAGATGTGAAGGTTACTTTTTGGACGCAATCGGACTTTTTAGGTTTCAACGTGTATCGATGGAAAATCAAGGAACAGAGCTTGGATTTTTGTCGTCAGCAGGGAGCGCCATAAACAGACGAGATTGGCCGGTGGTCCATACGGGGAACCGGTCTATATTAGGCTACCTTACTACAATCGAGCACCCAGTTTTTTCGTAATTCGTAAACGTATTTTCCCGGGGCAGAAATCGATGTTTTTGAGTAACTTGATCATTCATCGATGGTTAACCTTGGAGCTTTTGCTGTGATTGGCCATACTGTTTTAATTCCTTTATCATCCAATTCAAGAGCTTTTGTAAGATAATAAATAACCGATGGCTACCCCCAAGTTCTAATTAATTCTTTAGCGTGCTCTAAAGTGCTAAGCGGTGCTGGCCATACTCTCATGGGTCTTTTTCCATTGACCAGATCACATCTTACGAGTCGCACTAGTTGAGTCCGACTACTGCCGCGATTCGATTTCTTAGCTGACTCCACCCTTTTTTATTTATTTTAAAAATGTTCCATTGTGGTTTTCTCCTTCACAAAAAGGTATATGCTATTGAGTTATAGTAAAAACACACTAACCCAAGCGTAGCCTTACGCCATTCTGAATGCAAGTGTGCCCGTGGATGCCGAATTCGACTACGCGGAGAGTACCGCGTGGTCAATTCGGCATCGACGGGCACGGTTGGATCCAAAATGGCGTGGGCTACACTCGAGTCCAAGCGCTTCGTTATAGCGCCACTCGATTCAATTATAGTGGCTATTTACCTTCATTATCGTTTTAGTTAAAAAGAATCAATAAAATATAGCAATACAGAGAATGATGAGGTACTAATTCGTCGATCGTTGTTTTCAAGTAGGTACAGCGATTTTTGTGAATCAAGATCAAACCTGTCGAAATTTGGATTTGTGACGATTTCGGTAGAATAAACCCTCCTCTTTCAAATGGTGCTTCCGTTTTTCTCTGTCCATTACAGACGGGAACGTGAAACTACCTCATCCTCTCGGTTTTGCCCCCATCCAACTCAGTTTTGTTATCACTGGAAATTAAAACCTTTCATTTCTTATTAGTATTCTGAAAAAGTCCTACTTTGTCGGCGTAACGCTTTATAAGATTTCTGACAAAATAAGACTCCGCGGAGCTCTCTACCTTTATTCATCTCAGAGATATGCCACTTTAAATTTGCACTTTTTCATTTTTTTAAACCTTTTTTTCTTTTCAATTGCATGTTTCTCAATAACAAGTTTTTTGAGAGCTGAACTTTAAACAGCCATATCTCGGCTAATTTTGGAGCTAGAGAGCTCTGAAAGGTCTTTTTGTCAGAAATTTCATCTAGTACATATACCTATGCTGGTATTCATAACTCTACATCGACAAAGTAAGACCATATTCCCTGCACTGCCACATATTTATTCTCGTTATCTCAAACTGTTCATTTTTCTTAGGCATCCCTGTAATTTACCTCCCGTATCATACGGTAAGTATAAAACTCTCGCGCTACAACATGACAAGTCTATGTTCTTCTGGAGTTATTACTACTCTCGCTCTCAAAAAAACAGAAGATGTACCATCAGCTTTGTATCGTCAGCCAAAAAAGTAGGAATACCTTCATGCAAATCATTTTACACATCCAGATTTCGACTTCGTTGAAACATAGAAAGTCTTCCCCATAGGCGCCGTCTTGGCATGGGGGCGACGCCCCCCCCCCAATATTTCTAACTCAAAAGTGGAAAAAGTACAACAAATTTTACTATCATTAAATTTAACAACAAAGAAAAAAAGAGAAAACGACTAAGAATAAAATCGATAATACCGAAATATCAGACGCGTCTCAATAAAATATTCAAAGAAAAAACCGCGCTCCAATTTTGCTGTGGCTGTTTACTTGGATCCTCATCGCGTTCTGTCGTCGTCTCGTCGGCTTGTCCGTCAAAGAACTTTTCTTCGAATGCCTTTCGTTCTCTTTTGGGCCCTCGGTAGACCGTCGTGTGGTGACTGGGAACCAAAATAGATGGAAGACAACCATTCGAATTTTCAAAGAGAGGGATTTTCGACCGCTCCTAAGAGCCGTGATAACTTTGATTCTGCCCCCCCCCCCAATATTTTCCATAAGTCGGCGCCTATCGTCTTCCCCTTCACCGCAAAATGGTCAAAACACCGGTTTAGAAAGGCAGACACGAAATAATTTTTGAAAACCGAACAAACTTTCGAAATAGCGGTCTCTCAAGTCGCTATTTTTCGCATCGAGTCCCGTACGTGGCCTCTGCAAGCCAATTTCACAGTGAAAATGTGCCCGTAAATACCACGTATTTTTATGGTGAATTTATCTTCAGAAGTGTCAAGATCTAGTTTCTTTTATAGTAACAACATTCCTCAGCAGTCATAAACGCTTTCTAAGACTACCTTAACATTGTCAAATATTGGTTTGATACTCTGTAAAACTCTTCCAGCCGTGTTCAAGAGGCATCTAGGATTCTAAAGCTTTTCCAAACTTGCATAAGATTCCTTACGATTGCTTCGGACGTTTACATCTTTTCTCAGACACTGCGATACTTCTACCTCGAAGCACTTTCAACCGTTAAAAATCTTTCTCTCTGAGAAGGGAGATCGCCCCCATTGCCCTCTCCGTGTATCTGCGCTTAAATTCAATATTTGGAGTTCTCAATCACTACACTCGAAAAATCGGAAACGAATACAAGCACCGACCATTTTCTGCAAATTTACAATATCGTTAAAATGATACACTTGGAACGCAATAAAACGACAGACGATGAACGTACCGTACAAAGTTGATAATAGGTGCACCCGAGTGCCTCCATCCTCGTCTGTTACTACAGAGCCGGGGAGAGAGTACAAGAGTCTTTCACAATTTCACCAAGACGTTATTTCGTTCGGTAACGGACATGTTTGAAAATTCGGTCTCATTCCTATATAGTACATTTATGGCTCGGAAGAACGACCGATATGTACCGCGTCAAAATACAACGCAGGAAACATTTTATCTTTCAATTTTGACGTCGCCATTGTGATGCTTTTCAATCGTCGAATCGCAGAAAACGTAATTACGACGTACACTTCAAAAGCTTTCGGCAACATTAAAAAGAACGAGCCGAAATTAAAAAACACTCGCTTCGCGCCATCCACGTCTAGCCGTCGCACCGTCACGTCCAGCCAAATTGATCAAATTACCGAATTTCGTCGACAACTCGATACATCCAGCCACCACCACCAGTCTGCGAGTTGAAAGCAAAATCTTGAACCTATTTCGCTGCGGACACTCTCGCATCCCCTTATTGATAAAATTGAAAAAAAAACCACACTCCTCCGGACTATATTACGAATACATTCATTGAGGAGGAAAAATATGGCAAAAGAAAAAGAAAAAACCTTTTTTGTTCGAACTTTTTCAAGTTTTTCTTTTTGGTAAGCTGGCCCAAATATTTTAATTAAAACGTTTCGCTTCATTTGAAATGCGAACCGTTTTCTCATTCGTTGTGCAGTGTTATCAATAAAACGATTTCTCGCTTTGATATTCGATCCAAATGATAACAGAAGAGGAACAGCTAAGTAGACGGGCTAAATTTCACACTTTCTGTGACGTCTAAATTAAAGAACGTGATCTAATAACAGGAGCGCTTCGAATAAGCTATCGAGAGGAGACAACGCAATATTTACGAACTGGGCGAGTTGAATGTAAACTACCAATTACGGCTCACCTTACCGAAATAGGATCACTTGCATCCATAAGCCCCTTCCCACACCCAAATATCTTCTTTTGAATTTTTTCATACTGTTATACAGGTTACTGGTCGGTATACTTCTCTCGCTGTCTCAATTTAAAATATATAATTGTATATGTGTCCCGGGATGGATGACAGAATGCATTTTAGATTTTACTCGAGAGTACAAAAAGTTCTCGAAGCATCTCGAACTTTTGAGAGGGTAAAACGTCTTCCCCTATACGAAGCAGAATATCTGCAAACGGCATTAAGCAAAAAGCAACACACCGGTCACAGTGCTCCAGTTCCCCCAGCTGCAAATTATTCAAAGTCAGTGCCATATTTACCCACCGGCAAAGCTAACTTAAGACAGTTTCAGCGGCGAATTAAAAAAAATATATGTTATGTACCAAGTCCAAAATTGTACATTTCGGGGATGGTACAGGTGATTTTGTACCAATCGCGAAATGCTCGGACCATTTGTGTGATTTCGTACTTGGTACAACATTTGTTGTATACCATTCGCGATACGTGTGTTTCACTTTGTCCTATTCGCGTAGCGTCCGGACTACGCTGCTACATGGTACAACTGGCTTGTACCAAGTTAGAAATAGGTGCGCTACCACTTACCGATCATTCATGAAATTACCTGTATGATTTGGGGTTACTATTCGATCATTCATAAAACTTACAATCTTCACCGATGAATCTATATTCATGCTCCTTTCAGTAAGCGTAATGAGCATTTAAGTATTCATAAAACGAGACTGATCTCCTCTGTTCCTTATGTAACAGAATAAGAAATATGAGGAATGAGGAATAGATATAGCACCATGTACCAACAGCTTTGTAAAAATTGACGATGTTCCCGCTGATACGGTTATTGTCCGAGAAGCTAATGCAAAATCATCTGTGACTGACTGGAGGGCAAGGTTTCCTTAGATGTTCATGCTTGAAAAAATGCTTAACAAATAGATGTGTATGTAGGGAAAAAAATGTTCTATGTAACTCCCGGTGCCATAATGCAATGTCGTGCTGTAATAAATAAGTAATATCTACCACCGTTGGTATCTGAGAGCTTCAACGCGATTCTTCAATCTAGTCATTTAATTTGAATAAAGTTTGATTTTAGTGTAGTTGTATTGAGCTTTCAAATCATTATATTTCATGAATGGTCGGTAAAGCATCTATTTCTAACTTGGTACAAGACAGTTGTACCATGTAGCAGCGTGGTCCGGACGCCACGCGAATGGTACGAAATGAAACGTACATATCGCGAATGGTATGTACCAAGTCCGAATCTTACAAATGGTCCGAGCATTTCGCGATTGGTACAAAATCGGGAAGAAAGAAAAGTATGAAAAGCCGCCTCTTCCCAGTTCGTCCATTCGCTGCAAGATGTAAATCCATTTGTGTTATTTGTGTTCCAAGTCATCAGCAAAGTTGGATAAGCAGGACAAAATAGTTCGATGCTCAGAACGGATTCACTTTCAGCGCCTGTCTTTACAGCTTGAAGGGTAGATGGATCATCCCAGTCAGAAAGAAAGAGGAAGCATGCCAGAAACTAAAATTAGTGCAAGAGGAAACGAAAGTCGAGGAAAATTTCTACGACAGGATAGTCTAAGCTTTAAAAAAAAAAAAAAAACGGTTGAAGAGTTTGGAGTGAAGAGAGCTAAAGAAAAAACGGGGGATAAGCTCTCAAGACAGATTCTCGAGTTGATGCATAGGAAGAATACCCAAATACCCTCTGGAAAAATAAAAATAAAACACCACTGGACAAAACTGAATTAATTGAAATATAAAAATTGGTGAAGAAAAGAGTTAATGAGGATATTAAAAAATATGATGAGGAAAAAATTTAAAATATTTTGGAAGAAAGCTGGTCCATTGAAAAAGTCAGGTGGGAACTCGGTGGCGGGAGAGAGGTTATGCTGAAGTAAAAGATCAGACAGGAAAATTGACTCAAAATCAAGAAGAAATTGTTGATGTAGCAAAACGTTTTTAGAGGACTTGTACCGCAAGCGAAACGAGATACCAAAAATAGCAAAAACTGGAGGGTGGTAGGAGGAAGGAATCTCGCAGATAATGGAGAGGGAAGTGGAATACCTACTAAACAGACTGAAAAATGACAAAGCCCCAGGACCAGACGGAATTACGGTCGAAATGCTGAAGGGGTTTGGCGATAGTACCACACTTGACTAAAATATTTGATAAAAATCTATCTACGAAAATATGTCCAAAACAGTGGACCTTGACCGAAATAATATTATTATACAAAAATGGGGGAAGGAACTAATTGAAAATTACAGGCCAATAAGCTTAACATCGAACGTCTGTAAAGTAGGTATTTATGGCAGTTTTAAAAAGACGTATGTATAACTAATTGAATTCAAATCAGGGGAATGAACAAGCGGGATTCAGAAAGGGCTTCTCAACTGTAGACAATATTTTCGTTATGAACCAAATTATTGACAAAACAAATGAATATGGTGTGGAAATAAAAATGCTTTGTATCGACTTCCATAAGGCATTTGATTCAGTGGATCATTAATATTTATTAAAAGCACTGGTAAACCGAGGAATTGAAAGAGGGTTTATTCAAGTCATACAGAATTGCTATGCAAATTCCAGTGCAAGAATTAGCCTTAAAAGCAATCGGAGAGAATTCAAAATTGAGAGGGGGTCCGACAAGGGGATCCCTTGTCGCCAAACCTCTTTAACTGCATCCTGGAAGAATTATTTAGAAATCTGAAGTGGAAAAGAAGGGGACTAAAAATTAACGGAGAATTTATAAGTAATCTAAGGTACGCAGACGATATTATCTATTTGCAGAAAATAGTAAGGAGTTGAAGAAAATGGCAGAAAGGCTATTGAGGGAATGCAAAGAAGCTGGTCTCAAACTGAATGGTAACAAATCAAAAATAATCGGAAGAGGGGAAAGGAAAAATCTGATAATGGAGGGGCAAGAGATAGAAGAGGTAAAAGAAATCGAATATCCGGGACAGGTTATCATTTTTGAAGAAAGAGGTAACAAAGAAATTATGAGGCATATCAAAAGAGGGTGGAGCAACTTCTGGGCATTAAAATCTATTTTTTGCGGAAATTTCAACACCGCCCTCAAAATGAAAATACTAAGTAGCTCAACGGTACCAGTCCTTATTATGGAGCGCAGACCTGGTCCCTTACAAAAAAGAAAATAATGAAGCTAAAAATTACGTTCAGATCTATGGTGAGGAAACTGCTAGGGCTGCGATAGGTAGACAAAATTTCAAATGCAAAACTATACGAAATGGTGGGAGGCGGGGTTACAGGGTATAATGTCAAAAAATCAATGTGGAAATATGCGAGGCATCTGGTGAGGGCGAATAACAATAGATGGGGAGTAAAAGTACCCCACTGGATACCGCTGAAAAGGTAAAGAAAGATGGGTAGACCAGTGGCCGGATGTAGAGATGAACTCGTCAGAGAATTGGGGCCCCGGTGGCAAAGATTGGCGCAGGATAAAAGAAGAAAATAGAGAAACTACGTGGTGGCGTATGCCCAAACATGGGCGGAGGTGGGGTGGCCCAAGAGAGCCACTGCACTCACTCACAGACGCTGAAATATATATAATACATTACATACATAAGCTAACTTGAGACAGTTTCAGTGGCGAATTAAAAAAAAGTACATATAATAATATTCGTGATGCATGCAGAAGAGAAGAGAGCAGGTGCAGCATGAAGGAAAATGAAGCCCCTCCCCTTACACGAGGGAAGAAAGGAAAGTATGAAAAGGCGCCTCTTCCCAGGTCGTCCATTCGCTGCAAGATGTAAATCCATTTGTGTTATTTGTGTTCCAAGTCATCGACAAAACTGGATAAGCAGGACAAAATAGTTCGATGCTCAGAGCGGATTCACTTTCTTCGCCTGACTTTACAGTTTGCTCGTTGCTGCACCAGAAGAACAGAGCCATCCGCAGTACTGAGCCCCAAGTGGTACCTCATATTGCATAGAACAAAAGTAGGAACCGGGAACTGATTTTGTTCGTTCGACACTTCCAGAAAGTAATACAAAAAGTTAGCTTTACTTCTTCGATGCCAGTGGCGTACGAAAGAAGATGAGTCTCCCCCAAAGGTTTGACAAGTGGCTTCGGTTGGAGAATCAGTGGTCTTCAGTTGGAAAATCTGGAACATTTTGAGACGTTTTTGTCTGTTTTTCCAACTCAAATGAATGAAAAACGCCGACCATTTTCTCTCTCGCTCTACTCACGAAATTGGGGACTTCCCAGTTGGGAGATTTTCGGTTTCTCCTCCCCCTCCACTCCTCCTAGCAATTTTCCTTCGGTGCGCTCCTGCTCGACGCAATTACAAAATTCCTAACTTACGTTCTTTAAATGTTGTAATATTTGTAAGTAACATGAAGAACAATCCGATTGAACTCACCTGAAACATAAAGAAAAACGAGACACGTTACAACCATTTCAATAATTCAGTCATCTCAACAGCCAAAAATATAAACTTTTCAAATAATAATTAATTACTCGTGACCACTTGACGGCTGCCTCAACCTATAGATGAAATGAACGGCTCGAAAACATTAGGGCTCGAATCAAGAAGAAGTGAAGCCGGCTGCCCAACATTTTTAGTTTGCATAGTTCGCTACATTTTCTTGCATTAATGCACCTATTGTGAAGTGATTGACCATCTGAATTCGTTGAAAACTCGGAATGAGAAAAGTCAGGGGGCCTCTACAAAGCATCGGCCCCGTAGCCCTGCATTTCTAAACCCGGTTCTGGCATATATTATTCACTCTAAACCAGAGCTCAGAGGGTTGCATACAACATAAATCTAAACAATCAGAGTAAAGTGCATGAAGTCGAGCTAATGACTGCTGTTCTATAGATTCATTTATCGGTTCTTCTACAAAGTAATATTTTATAATTGTCATCTTGACTGGGGTTGCATTTTCCAACACGGGCCTTGCAGAGTGAGGGATTCCACAGGGAATTTCCTGATTTCCCAACCCTCAGTTCGCTCTTACGAAGATATTTTTGCAAGAATTTGAACTGAATTTATTCAATGTTGCAGTCATGTTCAGAGGCGGATAAAAATAATTTGGGGGGAGGGGGGGTACATGAAAAAATGATAACTGTTATAGACGAAACATAATAGCTCCAGGTTACTATAGACAGATTTAGATATTTCGGGGAGGGGGTCCGGACCTCCACTACCCCCTCTGTATCAGCCACTGGTCATGTTACTAGTATCCCTTTATCTATCACCCGCCTCAATTTTGACGGTGATTAAATTTTCTTCAGAAGGAAGTAAGCCATTTCTTTTTCTCCCGGTTGAAGGAAAATGGACGTCCTGTTTATCTGTCTGGAGTCATAATACCGTTTCGTGTAAACAAGCTCTCATTCTTACAATTTCCTTTGTTGAAACTAGGAGGCGGAATGATACTTCTGCCCCCCTCCACCGTTTCACAAGTGAGGAGTAAGTGCCCCAGGTCCCTAGCTCCAGCGCCCTGCAACTGATCCTACAAATTGACCATAGCCCTTGTACTCGGAGAGGGGGAGAGGGTTCATTCCGGGTTCGCGAGATACCGACAATACCTCTGGGAGATTGTACCACGATTTCTCTTCATTCTGAGTTCTTTGAAACGGGTTAATAAGGGACGCGGAAACGGCGTGACCTAGGCTTTCGGTCTCCGTCAGTCGTTTCATAAGATCTTGATATTCCTATATCTCAGTTACACTTTTTCTTTTTTTTCTCACCCCGAAGCCCGTTCACGAAACGACGAGTACTACTCGAGTGTTTCCCTCTTCATCTTGATATACGTATCGCGGAATCCGGTGCGTATAAAACTGTCAGAAACATACAACAGAATTTATAAATTTCTGATGTTAACTGGAAGAAATATATCCGTGCGTGCGTACCTCGATAGGGCAGAAAATAAAGAAACAGGGGAAAAAAGTCGGTATTCTCGCTACCCCTTAGCATTCTATTGTACTCGGGTATTCACGATAGGTATGATGTATATATCAATAGAATTGACAGGTGGTTCTAAGAACGATTGTTTACTTAAACGCGCAATGTGTGGTGGCTATCGGCTCGTATATTTATTTTAAAACTCCCCGTCGCGATAAATAAAGTATTTTTTTTTTTCAAGCGCAGCACCACAGCGACATCGTCCCAGCAGCCTAGCAGTACCAGGCTTTACTAAAGGTAGGAGCTTGCCGGAGGTTCGAGTGTACACAATCGCCTAGATAAGCTTACCTATAGTCGTTTACCTACATATAATATAAAAACCAAAAGATTTGTCTACCGTTTGGCTGCTGGCTTCGGTGTTCGCTATTCGGCGCTGCGTTCGAAGAACTCTACAGGTTGTTTCGAAAATTGATGGCTGGATAGGGTACGGTATAGACGGTAGATGGGTAGCGACCTAGCGACTGCACGGGTCTACTTATCGAGCATAGCGATACTCCAGATTTGATTTACGATACGAAAGGGTAAACGCGGTAGCGCGTTCGAATAATTACTTTTTTTACGCTGTACAAAATAATGTTAATTGATGGCCGAGCTTAAGCGAGTTATATTGGCCGGATAAACCGGCCATCGAATGTGGATAATTTAACTATGTAATATAAATTACCGCGACTGCATTCGAACTGGTAAACAGTGGCGAACGAAGCAAAGCTTCTCCGAAAGCCTGTATTTATTTCTGCTTTTCATTCGAAAGTCTTTTCGCAATGATTTATAGAAGGTATGAAGGTATAGCGTCATGTACCTTCGAAATAATCTCACCGACCTATCTTCTGGTAGGTGGAATGCGAACCACGTGGTTACACATTGTACAATTTTGACGGGTTAATCAGTTCGGAAAATTGATCGAGGCAACTCCTCGGATCGTTTGGCACATCGACAACGTTCTACGCGTACGCGCAAATTGATAACTGGTTCGTCGTTTCGATGATACTCGTTTGGGATACGAAATTGAAAGTACGAGAATAGAAAATACAGGTCGTGCTCCAATGGTGACTCATGGTAGTGCCCAGTTGACTTTCTGTAAGCAGATGTTACATCGACAAAGGGACTACCTGACTATAGAAGCCTTTATAGAATAGCGGTGGTCCAATGAGAGCAGTCACTGCTCACATGAGCGAGGGTCTGTAAAAATTTCCCAGATTTAGCCTCCACCACGTGAGGTGCGCTGATGATACAATTCTTTTGGCAGAAACAAAAGAAGAAAAGGTGAGGCCGCTCAAGAAGATCGAAGAAAGCAGCGAAATGGCGGGACTAAAACGATGTAAAGAGTATCTATACTACATGCAGATAAATCGGTACATGGATATCTCTTATGGTTACCAAACATAACCCACGCATTCAGTGGCTGCATCCGAATTTAGTCCTGAAAGGGTCATGTCGCAGCCGAGTTTAGTCCGGGAGTGATTCCGAGTTTAGTCCACACAAATAGCCGAGTTTAGTCCGCCCAAGTGGTCTAGTTTAGACCTGTAACTTTATAGGCGTCTGCGAGACTCGGAATCAAAGTGGCTGACATCTAGCGGATGTTTTATGAACCCTCACTGAGTGATCATGGAGAAAAACACTCAATTTGTAAGTGCCCTTAAATGGAAAAAATTACTGAAAACTGCACTTCAGTAACTTCCGAAGGTTACTTAAGTGCAATTTTAAGTGATTTTTCCATTTAAGGGCACTTAAAAGATTACATGTTGTTTGAAAGTACGGCTGTCATTTCTTACTTCACCGCACTTCTATTAATTCTGTTACCTGAAACATTAAATTTTTAATTGCAAGTTCGAATATGTAGCTCTCTGCAGTTCAAATTGGAAGCATGTTCGTCATTTCTTTATAAACCCCATTTCCCATTTATGGCAATGTTATTCCCCTCCATGATCAGTGATCAATCACTCAACCTTTTATTAGGAGGTGCACATTAGCGCTCCTACATTCCGTTCTACATCCCAATAAGTGAACGGACGATGCCCGTTCACCCAAGGTTGGTCCACTTATACTCCATTTCACGAAAGAAACGCCCGAGTTATCAGTGAAAAATGTAAACAAGATTCTCAAGAGTGCTCGTCGTTCGTTTGCTGCAGGACCTCTTGTTTCTCAAAAATTCTTGTTCTCGTACAGAAAAGTTCAAAAATAAACTGAAAACTTCGGCTGGTACATAGGATATTTAACTCTGTTTAATTATAATGCGCGTGTAAAGAATGTACAGATGGGTGCGTTTGCTTAATGAACGACAATGCCCGTTCACCCGTCACTAAACACTGATAACTCGGGCGTTTCTTTCGTGAAATGGAGTATAGCAAGGCGCAAAGACACCAATGATGTCACTGGTGTTCCAATCACACAGGCCGCTTACGGGAATACAGCTGTTTTCGATCTTCACTCATAACTGATGCCCTGAACATATTTATCTATTATTTTTATAACATACAACATTCAATTGGCTACCGCAATATTCTTATTACTTTCTTATGCAGTGAATTCCGCTGAGTGGACCAACCTGTAAGTAAAGATATTATAGTAACTTTGCGTTCACCCGTCACTGAACAGTGAACACTGATAACTCGGACGTTTCTTTCGTGAAACAGACTGTGGTGCCACTAACACAATGACGAAGTCATGATTCAGGATCATTCAGGAGTGAGTAATACTGAAAATAAGGTACAGATGAAAAATAAATACACTGAACATGTACATAAGCCGACCTCCTCGTGGTGTCTTCTGGATAACGCTACAGGCTTACAAAACTGCAAGGGACTAAACTTGGCGGAACCACCCCATTCAGTTGTGCCACAACAGGAACGAATAAAATATACCATAATGAACATCATGAAGCAACAATTGCCGTGATAACGTGATCCTAACAATGTTCTCAGTGTTAGTCGGCTATTCTCGGTGTTGGTCGGCATTCCTGGTGTCAGTTGGTTGGTCGATCAGTCAGTCGAATGTGACATACATTTTTCGTTGAAGGCCAGCGAAAAGACTTATCCATGTCAAAATCACAAACTCTATCGCACTTCATTGAAGCTGAACGAATTTCGAGCGTCATGTTTCGGCCGACCGACAAAACCGAACGATACCGAGAATGACCGACTAATGCCGAAAAGGTTATTACAATGACATCACAGCGATTCGCTATCGTCTTCAGTTGTGAGCCCATTTTTGTACTACGACAGCACGGTTGCCATATTTGGCCCAGCGGCGGATCCAAGGGGGGGCATTGGGTACATTTTTAACGCAATAATAGGGTAAAAGGAATAAAAATGATGAATTGTACGCTTATTACACGCCACAAAGATGGTCACCACCGCTACTGTACCCCCATCACCTTTTCCTAAATCCGCGCCTGATTTGGTCCTTTTCTTGGACCGCAAATAATCTTCTAGAAATCGACTGATATTTCAAAAATACTTAAAAGCCATAAATAAGGAACTGGAGGTTCAATTTCACAAATGAAGAACCTTTATTGTTTTAAAACATGATTTATAAGTTCAACCAAAGTGGAATCTCAATTTTACAAAGTTTAATTACCGGTATACCTATTCATTGGATTAAGATAAACCGTCCCGTAGAGAGAGAAAGAGGGCCTGGGGGTAATTTCCACGAGCCCCCTCTCCTTCCAGTTCATTTCGTTCTGTTGTCAGATGGGAAAAAATTATAAGTCAAGTACGGGATCAGAAGTATATTTTATGGTGTAAGAGTGATTGCTGATTTGATGTACATCAGTATGATGTAGTCGTAAGCGTTGAAATTCAGGCCTTTCAAAATTATCGGGCCCTTTTGAAGGTCCGGGCTCGGGGTATTCCCCCTTCTTCCCCCCCCCCCCCGTCAGGATTGAAGACGAAATGTTTTTTTTTTAATTATTATTATTATTATTTATTATTATTATTATTATTCCTCACTAGTTTTAGCATTTTAGAGTCGAAATTCAACCGAAGTGGAATGACAAATTCGCAATGCTTATTTATCGGTACCTATTCCTTCGATTGAGACGAAATTGTTCCTTTGTTATTTTTTGTTTACTCGATTTTGAATTCGGTATTATAAATTCAATCAAATTGGGATTTCAATTTTTCGTTTTTCAGTTGGACGATGTTAAGCAAAAGGGACTTACGCGACAAAATCTGTTTTTTGAGAAAACATAACATTTAAAAGTCAATGAATAAATTATGCCGGTCTACGGACATATGTAGCGTTTATTGATAAGCTTTTCTCAACGTGGGTACACATTTTTGTGTCGGGGCCCAATATCGAAAAATTCTCCTTTTACGCTCTTTCCAACGATACTAATAACTCATTTTGTCAACAAATATCTCTTAAGTCCTTTTTGTTTAACAGCGTCCAATTACTGGTGGGTGCCTCTTCACGACGGTTTAAAGGGAAAAGGTAGTATGTCACATTTCATTTTCTCTCAGAAAATCAACTATAACGTTGGTAACGCAGCGTTTTTCCAATTATGCAGCTTCCAGCATTCAGCTATAGTTTGTTTATGGGGAAGTCAAGTCTTGACTTTATCCAGGCAGGACTGCCAAAGTCGGAAAACTGCAACGTAACATACCACCTTTTCCGTTTAAGCCATCGCGCATGTTAGGATAGCTCGTATGAAAAACGTTATTTTTGTCCTTAAAAAAATTCGAGAGTGGTCCGATTCAGCATTGCTCATCTGGCTATCCTGCGACAAAGTTTCGATGAACGCGTCTTTGTATTATGGTAATTTCAATTTTTTGTAAATTTTCTCAAATTTATTTGCAGTTACTGCTACGGAATGGGTTAATCTACGTTAACATTCATGTTGACTGAATGCGTGGAACGTGTTCCGTAGCCAGAAGACATATGTACATGTACCGATGTATACACGTAGAGTGTAGATACTTGTCATCAGTTTACTAATGATAAGCAACTATTTTTTTCCCCTTGGGCTTAAGGAGGTTTTGGTATCTGAATTTTCTGGATAGGCCACGGATGAGCCAGCCAATTTTTGGAAAGGGCCAGGCCCACCCGTCCACCCTCCAGTTACGCCACTGCGACCTATATTTCCAAGGAAATTGAAAGGATAAACAGAAAGAAATGCACAAATAGTACAGAAACAGAAATTACGGAAACAACAAGAAAAGGACAAAGATAATCCAAGTATTCATAACACTGGCGAAGATCCTGCGAGGAGGGAGTGGGTTTACCCCATCCTAACAAAAAATTTGGAGGAAAGAAAATTTTTGGCCTTATAACGCGAAAAGTAGAAAATTCTGACCTAAGAATCTAAATTCCTAAGATAAATACAGAGAGAAAAAAAAGATATTCAAATATAAAGCAATTTTTGGTCCAGCCCTTCCCCCAAAATAAAGTGAGCAAGTGCCATCGCTGATTCAGGATTGCACATGACAGGGTAGCCACTATTTTTAAGAATAATTTTCCCTGCCATTTTTCAGTTAATATTGTATACAACTTTGAACAAATTTGATGTTTATCGAATATAAAAGAAATAAGTCATTACGCTTTACGTTGACATGTATTCTTTGATTCTCATTTTATTTTTGGAAAGTTCCCTAGTTTTGATCATAATTGTAGCAATTCCTTGACTTTTTCAGACCGACCAAATTCCCTGACTTTTCCCGATTTTCCAAATAATGGCTAGCCTGCATGAAACTTATAATTTTTCATCACTTTGTAAATAGTTTATGAATAGGGTATGCCTAAGAAACAGTAAAATTACCTTTTTTTGGTCACTTCATTTCAAAGAATGTTTTTAGATTCATTAATTTAGTAGAAAACTGGTGCTAGGGGTGGGAAAATTCCCCCTTCTACAATTTCATTATTTATGAGTCTTCGTCTTACTGAAAAATAAACACTCTCCCATCAAGAAAAAGCTAAGTAGAGAGCGATGATACGCAACCCAGTACACGAATGTTTTTTTTTTATCACAAGTGTGTTAGCGTGGAGTGGTTGACGGTAAAGAAGCTCAGCTGTGGAGCGATCGGCGGGAAAAGTCCCGCTGCGCCTCATGAAGAAAAAAGTACATACTTACATTTAGTTTTTGCTGGCTGGGATATAAATAAAGAATTCGAGATGTGTTCCTGAATTTCTCCTTAAAACTTGTTCTACCCTCACAGCCTATGTGCGATGCGAAATACCGTCGGCCAACTTTTCCATTAGACTAATAGGAGCGAATACATTTTTGTAAACTGAATTTTATTCCTGACCAACGCACCGGGTGCGAGTCGAGTAAACTACGAATACACTTACATTAAGTAGGTATACGGTATACACTTCAGAAATACAAGAAAAACCAACTTCGAAAGATTTAATACAGTTCGACGTTCGTGATTTCGAGCGCGGCATTCGGCGGCCACGGATCTGTGCACGCCGAATGAGCCCAAATAAAGGCCTGTTTGACGTGCGAGGACACCCCTCACATGCGTTTAATAAAGAAGGCGTACATATACAAGAAATTTCACAGCATAAATCCCGTAGCGATGAAGGAACTAATTAAAAAGACATCAAATTTTCAACGCTACCGAACAACGAGCTGTGTATTATACCGCTCGGTGCCGTATCATCGAACATCTGCTTTTATATTGTCAACAAAGGTCTTTTTAAAAAGCCATCCTCATCGCACTTCATCGACGAAAGGCGTGAAACAGACGAATCGCTAGTAACAAAAACATATAGGCTGGAATTCCAGTCGTGGCGAGATTTACAGTCCCTGTTTTTCGACAGTTACCGGCGTTCGCGCCGCAGACTAGTGTGACTGGGTGCCAGCATAATTAGGCAATCGAAACTAAAAATATCATTTATGTCAGAACAAGACTGGCAGTGACCACGAACATCGGAACCTGTAAGACGAATTTCACGATATGGTTCAGAGTTTGAAAGCAGTGGGCACGAACACCTCACTGGATTAGGGAAATTATAATAAACTACAGGTACTATTGAGCTGCCCTACTGAAGCCCAGATCCACATATAATTTACGCTGTCTTCACCAGCATCTCGAAAATTTTTCTGATCATGCTCAATAACTCCCGTTAATAAGTACAGGGTACACGCATTTTGTCATAAGAGCATTCGGTATGTTGGTGTGGTGGGACGTAAGTGGCCTCTGAGACGCCGCACCCCCAGCCTCAGAAACTACCCTTTCGAGAATCGCATCAGTTGCCGGAGGGACCTTTGAGGCCGGCCCGAGCCCTCATTTCGTCGTGCCGCTTCCGGTGCGCGCGTCCTGCCAGAGCTACCATGCGGTTTCCTACTGACCGAGGTTCGTACTCTCCGAGCGCTAGCCGGGAAATTTCAGGTTTCTCACAGCCGGACGCGCTTCCTCTTCACTCACCCATCACCTCCTCGTCTTGGTCATTAGGTATGTTAGTGCTAAGTGACAAAAGGATCGGTTTCAAGATTGGAGCCTACTCGTCAGACCCGCCCCCGGGTCCACAACTAAGAAAAGGAAGAGGGAGGTCATATTCGGAGTTTCGTCAATAACTAGCCTCGTCTGTTTTAAAATGTAACGTTGTTATTACAGAAACTGAAACCCTTTGAATTCTCCGTTAAAAAAATCTCTTGTATATACCCCTACAATGCCATAAAGGAGGGATTCAAAATAACCCCGTATACAGCTATCCATTAATACAGGCCTTAAGGGCAGAAACGTAGAATTTTCGATATTTTTCACAGTCATCGAGTTTTAATAATTTCCCCTTGACCTGTTCCCCTTCATTCCTACTTATCCATCCATGTGAATGCTTCCGGCCTCACTAGTCTCAACTTTTAGATTCCACAAATGTAAACTCAAGTTATTTTGTGTTGTTTTTAGTGTTAAAAAGCATTGTGATCGTAGAACTATGTGAGCTTTCATGAGGCCAATTAATAAAATTCACATACCTACTCGGGAGACTAAAGTTCACAGAATTCGTATTTTGTATCAATTCGATACTTTCAAAATAATGGGACCTGGGAGAGGAGGAAGATGACAGTTTTGAAAAGCGCAATGTGCATATGGAATAGGAGGTTTTCAAGGTCGCTGAATTCATTTTTAGTATCAGTTTGATCCCAAGCTGAAACTTGTTGGTACATCATCTATTTTTCGTCGTTGCAAGTTTAAAATTTTGAACTGGTCCCAAGAAATTTGGGTGCTGGGGCCTCATTGCAAAGGGCAAGTCCAGGGCGAAAATCATTAGCGCCTGCCCGCCATACTGAACTCAAATCGGTATAAATTATGCCGGACGTAACTGACCTTTAAAATAGTCTGAATATGATCGAGAACAGAGAATCTCAGGCCAAAAAAGTGAAAAAAAAAAGAGGCAAAGATAAATTTAAAATGCGACCCAATTTTTGACTAATGTCCTTAAAACGAGGACTTTTCAACATAATTTGGATATTGGCCAACAAGGGCGGATGGGACATCTGGCAAGCCGGGCAAATGCCCCGTGCGGATTTTGGCGTTGCGGCGCCGGTTGGTTGGAAAACTCAACGGTGGGAGAGAGGGGGATAAAACCCTCTATGGCACCGCGCCGTTGCTAATGCCCGGTAGCTATTTTAGGGCCCATTCACCCCTGCTGGTCAAGGTCGAAGCTACTGAGGGGAAGGAAATTGAAACTACTTCTTGAGGAGGAAAATGCATTTCTTTGCTTAAATTTGCTGAAAAAATTTCGCTCAGTCCACTTGAACGATCGAATTACGTACCAAAATTACAATAAATATTGAGTGTTGCCTCAGTCTCCGTTAATAATTCGCCTTTTGACAATTGTTGAACTTCGATGAACATAAGGATGTGAATTTAAAATTTAATAATTTGAAATTTCGATTCTGGGACATTTGAATGGAGCCAGATCAAAAATACTGTGAGAATTCGAAATCTGCGATCTTCAAAACTGGCTAAATTCTGAAAGATTATAATCAGTGTTTGTTTCTTTTAAGCTCTCAATTTGGACTTTGAAACCCCAGAATGACAGGTACCGAAAATTTTAAGTCGTTATTTAGGTACACTTACTCGAAAATATCCCTATTGTACACTCAATCCGATTTTCAGTAAATTAAACAAATGATATACATTTTATGGGTTTTGATGATCGTAAATTTGGAATACTTGTAAAATTTTCAACCTAGCTCCTATATCCCAGATTTAAAATTGAGCAATTTCAATTTTAAATTTTCATATTTATCAGGGCCCAAATCGATCGAGATAATACCAAAAATTGTTGAAAGGCAATTTATCAAGGGAAAGAAACAGTATGCAATTTTTTACAAATCAAACATATCTTCTATCATAATTTTAATCCCTCAATCGATCTTAGAAGTTAAATCAATTTTGGCAGAATCAAAAGAGAAACTTAGGTCCCAAATCCAAGCCAGATGAGGAATCGCATTAAATTTTCAAAATCAGTGAGCCACGAAACTCCTATATTTGGATACTAAAAGTGAAATTTGAGTATGAGTGAGTACCTCAATCAAGGTCGAATGAGAAATCTAAAGAAATATTCGACCCTAGAAACCTCGGCTTCGATTTTTTTTTTCTCGATTTTCCGAATACAGTCAATTTTGTCGAAAGAAGGGAAATTC
Source organism: Acanthococcus lagerstroemiae (assembly GCA_031841125.1). Classification (NCBI taxonomy): domain Eukaryota; kingdom Metazoa; phylum Arthropoda; class Insecta; order Hemiptera; family Eriococcidae; genus Acanthococcus; species Acanthococcus lagerstroemiae. The sequence goes on from JAJSSI010000160.1 coordinate 42,737, forward strand.
GTATTGTGGGGTTTGGATACAAAATCGAATGAACTTTTCGAAATCTGCGACTCATGAAACTCCCTATTTTGATTGATTTCACGGTACTTTGTCAGTTTCTTGTTGGTATCATCTCTCCTTTCCAGAATTTATGGATCGGAGAAATTGCTAGAATTAACAAGAATTTAGACGTTTCAACTAGCCCATGGTGTAGAATATAACAACTACTTTTCTAATAAAACATCGCACGATCCCATATCCTATTTAAAATTTCAGTGATGATTCCAGTCAAAGCAGTGGATCGCTGAAGAAATTCTTTTCCAGTATCACACAGAAAATTCAACACTGACTCCAAATTCGTTTACCTCACTAGCTCTTTTTAATAGCCAAAATATCGGACTTGAAAGTTTGACAGCTTCAATTTTAAGCCTCCTTCCTTGCGACCGGAGTCATAAAAATTCGTAAAAATTTGACTGGAGCAATTTCACACCATCCACTATCGATTTCCGATCTCAAGTTCGAGAAGAAAAAAATAGAAATTTTCAGGTCTGTTTCCTCAATATTTTCGAGAAATAAGAACTTGGAAAGAAAGTTATAACAGTAATAACTTTTTCTGAAGAAGTGATTTCCATCTAAAAACGTGACATATGTGACTTGCTTCCCACCAAAATGTCTAGTATTTCCAAAGTTGTATTAAAAATTTTTAATAACTAAAATTAATATTATTGTCATAGATACACATAATTACTTTATACGTATTTTTTACGTAAATTAAATTTTTTAAATCAATTCGAATTTTATAATTTATTAATTTAAGAGATGAAAAATATTTACAAAAACAAACACACTTTAAAAAAAAAATTAATATTAAATTTCTCACAAAACATTTGAATAATTTAAAAATTACATTTCGACCATTTTCCCACCCATTTAGATATAAAGGGTCAGAACAGATTATATTTTTGGGAAGAATGTTAAGAGAACGTGAGCGCTGAAAATATTCTCCAACCTAGATTACTGATGATACTCTCAGAAAATTCTCTGGTCAGCCAAGTCTTACAAAATGATTATTTTGAAGAATAATTTGGAATTTTCTCAACATTTCCTAGGATTTTCTTCACTTACTAAGTTTGAGTTGCGGGTTTTCAACCGCAGTCAAGCATAAATTCAATTAATATAAATGTCCTGATTACTGATTTGTAATTTGAAAAGCGCTTCATCTTTCCCCTGTTAATAATTCTTTTATTAAATTTTTTTTTTCAATGCCGGTACGGCTGATTTTTATTTGGCCTAGGGTTCCCAAGTTCCTTAAACCGCCGCACTGCCAAGAAGAATAACTAATAAGACTAAAATTGAACAATTTTAGAATTAGAATTAGAACGGAAAACTGAAAACACAATAAGCACATAGCAGAAAATATACATGGAAACTGTGAACTGAAAATTGACAAAGATGACTGATGATAATCATGTAATTGATCATCATCAGGGGCCGGATTCAGCATTTTGCCGCCTGTAAGCCAATTAACTCTTGTCATCCTTTATTTCTGTTTTTTTTTTTTCTTTTTTTTTTTTTGAGGGAGACTACGAAATTGAAGGCTATAAAAAAAGATTTCACTAGAAAATGCTTTGAAAATCTAATTTTCGTTGTCAAATTTTGCCGTCCCCAAAAGTCTACGGCTGTAGGCAGCTGCGTCAAGTTTGCCTAGTTAGATATCCAACCCTGTTGATGATAACCCCGTCCACTTTGTAACTTGGAAAACAGACCTAACTAAACGGCCACTTGAAGTCCTTTCTCTAGGACATTTCTAATAACAAGCAATAACTACAGAATCAATTTATGTTGGGCGTAAATAAGCAAACACATGCGATTTTCCCATCGTGTTAGCATAGGTACTTAAAAATACATCATAATATTGAAAAAAGGGCTTTATTATGTGTATATAGCACACTTGAGAATAGTGCATAATTTGAGAAAATATACGTCGAAAGCCTCTGGCAGTAGAAGTGACAGGTGTTGCATGGTCTTAGTACAATTCGGCATGTAAATTCAGAAAGGCTTTAGATGATTGTTCAAATTCTTCCCTCCTCCAGGAATATTTTCTTAAATGCTTCATGCTTCTCTTTTCTAATTTTTCCTCTCAACCCGAGCCCTGAAATCCGCCCTTTCTAGCATTACCTCACAGACGTTGGGGAAGCTGTTAGGGCTGTCTCAGCCCTCTTCTCGTCTTGCCGAGAAACCGGCCTAGGTCGAAATGTAGCGAGTTGCTACATGGGCTCGAACCCGGGACTTCCATATTCCGAGACCAGCGCGCTCGCGTCCACTCGGCCAACCAGACCCCTACATGCTTTATGCTTAGCATGCTTGAAAATATTTGCCGAAGAGATTATGCTCGTGCACCAACCCTAGATACATGTCAAAAGCCTCTACTGGGGCACGCAGATGTTGTATGATCTCGATATAACTTGACACGTAAATTTAAAGGCGGTAGATGACTGTTCAACCTCACCCCTACCATTTTGGTGGTTTTGTCGACACACGTTCTACCTACAGGTGCTTGAAGGGGCACGATTTTCAGACATCAGACACTTGACCGGCGATTCGCAACTATGCTGAGACCTGGGGCCGGGGGTCGCTATATGTAATCGAACACCGTTAAACAATCGTAAAACTCGAGCTACATTATCGTACAAGAAAATCGTTTTCTGAGAAGATAAAAATTACGTTTTAATTTCGTATAACAAACGAGCGTCCATCGTTCATAAAACAAAACGGGTGTATATGGGTAATAAATTTGTTATTCACCTAGTTGGAGAAGAAAAAAAGAAGAAAAGAAAACGACAACAACGAGACACAAATTAACGACAAAATGGCGGAAAGGAAGACATAAAAAACCGGTTCCTTTCGAAATAGTCGTAGGGTTTTTACGCCGCAATTAGCGTTGACGATTTATTAATATAAGCCGAGGCGATTTTAGAGGTGTCGGCTGTCCTCTAATTTCTTCTCGTTGCCTGCGATAAAACCGAAAACCGTCACGGAATCGGAATCACAGAAATTAAACTAGTTCCGATTATTCTTGGAGTATAATGCGGGTATTCGAGGACACTTTTCGAGGTGGCGCGAATTGTGTTCGCCCAGTTTGACAAATTGTATGATTCAATTAATAGTCCCGTAAAATCGACGAACTGATTCATCCATCGATTTTGCTCGAATGAACGTAAACCGCGCTGAATTTAGCGCATACAAAATTATACTATGCATCATCCTCCTTAGGTAATTTTTATTTTTCATTTATTTTTATTTTATAGGGAAGGGGGGGGGGGGTATGTACCCCTCCCTGACATAACGACTAGGTCCAAGTTTGGGAATAGTGTAGTGGGACGTATGGTGATGCACGCATGCCAAAGTGGCCACTGAGACACCGCACCCCCGGCCCCAGAAACTACCCTTTCGAGTATCGCATCAGTGGCTGGAGGGACGCTTTGAGGCCAGCCCGAGCCCCCCATTTCGCCTTTCGCTTTCGGTGCGCGCGTCCTGCAAGAGCCACCATGGGGTTCCCTACTGACCAAGGTACGCGCTCCTCGAGCACTAGCCTGGAATTCAGGTCCTCCACAGTCAAACGTGCTTCCTCTTCACTAACCCCTCACCTCCTCGTCTTGGTACGTGTGGTGACGGCGGTGGGCCTTGCCAAGGGGTCCGCGGTAAATATAAATGTACGCTAACAATCGTTGCACCTGTCTGCTCACTGTTACAGATCTAAACCTGTGAACGCTCGAGCACGAACCAACCAGGTTACTCCTCGTCCGTATCTTTCACAGAAGACCAAAGACGAGAAGCTGACTGTTAGCTTTTCTTACAAGACCTTAAACCAACGAGATCGAAGGAGTTCGTCCGCATCACCAATCAGACCAAAGAAAGATGGCCGCAGAAGAACCGCCAGCGAAGGTCCCAAAGGCCGACACTGCTATCCCCACCCGCCCACTCGCGATCGCCACATCACCGATGTCAGTTAATCCGATCAGTCTACCACTGCCAGAACAGCTACGCTTGAGGCTCGGACGCATGGATGCCTTGCACCGTACCCACGATCTGGTCCTTCAGATCCAAGACCAGGACCATATCCGAGCGTCGACATACGACGTGATTCCCGGGTTAATGACAATCAATCTACCCATTACTCGCGCCAACTTCATCCGAATGATGAAGACATTCATGCTGAAAAGGTGTCAAGGCCTGTTTTACAGAGAAAAGGGAGTACGACCCCCCCCCCCACTTCGTGCACCTCGCGCCACCTTCTCGATGCCGGGCCCGATTGCTGACCTCCTAGTATCACTAGACCAGATTGACTCCAAACTGAACGGTCACCGATATGACGTTGTTTCGCCACCAATTCCAGACCAGAGCGCACCGGCTTGGACTGTGATTGACAAGTTTGGGCATAGGCCTCTCCGCAAGCTCTCTTTTTTTGACGGTTGTCGGCCATTCTCTTCCACCCGGTACCAATTACCTTCCCGAAGTTGTCTCCAACACTGTTTCACATTGATGTCCCCGAATTCTTTCCTGGTTTGCTATAAACTACTGAATTTTTAGATTCTCCTGAAATTTTCTTCGTCCAGGTTGACATTTTACTCGAGAAGATTTCCTCGGTAGACCTACAGCGATGGTACCTTACTGTTGGCTGCTAGTAAGAACGTGCTTGAAGAAGATATTCTGATTCAGAAAGGACTTAAGACGGGACTCTGAATGAAAATTGATCATCGCAACGGCGTACGCAAACGGTAAAGATCAGTTGTAAGAAATAACGATACAGTTCGCTCTCCCATCCATCCATCCATTTGTCCGTCTGTTCGGCGGTGTCGGTTGAAAATAATTAAAATAACAAACGGACTTAGCGTCGTAGCTGGCAGGCATGAAATAATTATTTCTAACGTGGGTACATTTTCTCTGTCAATTCGTGCGCCGCGGAAAAAAGATTAACGAGAAAGCTATGTAAATAACAATCGGCTCTGAGTCGGGCAGATGTTATTTCGCGTTAAATTATAAACGTTCAAATTTTGAAAAATTATCCGGTTATCTCGTTAATTTGATCGTATGAGAAAATTTTCGATATGCTCTCGATATTGCCGGGCCGGTCGCGC